>CM060120.1:22124507-22409805 GCA_030522415.1 Channallabes apus
ACATTATAGCCATTGTGATAATTATAATATCCCGCAGATGTTGAATCATTTTAAAATGCTTGACCATCACACCTCACCTGGAAGCAGACCTAGACCGTGTCCTCCTGCCATCTTGGTGCTGTCTTGTGTCTAACTCCACAGAAGGCTCCTGAGGCTAAACATACACAATAGCAAATTATAAAAGTGAAATACAGAGGTTTATTAACTTTAGGAAATAGGTTCCCTTTGAATTAGTAATGCAATAATAAGAAAATTTCAGCCTGATACATAAGGACTGTCAATCCATTATAAACACATGAAAAAAAAATGTAGAATCAAAGAAAAATGTACAACCCTAACTCTTTTATACAAGGAAAAAAATGTCTCGGAGTCCAATATTTTACACTGTAGAACATACATCTTATGTTTATTATTATAAATAAAGTTACAATGAACAACTACACATTTCAAATAAATAATCAGGGATTAAAGTGAAAAAAAAATCTTCTGACTGAACTTTTTTCAGGCCGAGCCATATTCCTTTAACAAACACTTTATTTAAATAGTCGAGACCAATAGCGTTAGGGGAGATTAAACCACTTTAATATTGCCAGTTTGAATATTTTAAAAGCTATTTGTAATCTTTGAAAAAAAATATACCTTGACAAATAATCAACCATCTACCACATATCTTTTCAGTGCATGTTTTTATTTATCTTATAACACCAAACAATGTTTTGTGAAACTCTTAATAATTAACAGAAAAAAGTAATAGCACCACCATTAAATTCCAAAAAGTGCTTTTTCAGTGCATGTTTTATGTATCTTAAAGAAAACATCTTCGTTTTCAGCTTAGATGACAAATCGGATTTCCAGTAAGCAGCAATGCCATGTGTGCAAGTAGTAGGCATGTGCATTAGACATAGACAATCTTGAAAGTGCACTCTTGTCTTTGACAACTGATTGCATTAAATTAACTAGTGGTTGTGAGACTGTGAGCGACAGGTCATGCTCCGCTATGAAAGAACATAGGCGCACTTTTACATCGCGCACACGGTCGGCCATAGATGCGTGAATCTCCGTTGTGGTTCTTGTCGCACCAGACAGGGAGCATCTGTACTGTTAGAGCATGAACGGCAGCATTGTGACTAGCTGCTGACTGATGGCGAGCTCGCACTTTTTTTTGCCATTATTGAAATATTGAAGTTTCCTGTGGCATACTGTGCAAAGACACGTACCTGGATGTTTGATTTTTTTTAGTCCACGATCTAAAAGGCTTGCCATTCTCCCCAATTTCGCTAAGCCAAGCCCATCTCCATTAAATTTTTTTTACACTTATCTCCGAAACATCGGAGACTTCCTGCATTAAGTGTGTCCATGCTATCTTAAATATAGTTATACCGTAGCCTGACATGTAGTTCTTCAAAACTAAACCAAAACCCGGAGTGGATCCATACCGGAGTGATAACAAAACGCTTAGAGTGGAGAGAGGAACGTGCAGTCGCTCCACTCCAGGCTTTGATCACATCCTCCTCAGCAGGCTGAATACACTGTCTTTCCTTAATTTAACACCCATGTAAGCCTATATATACACAGCATTAAAATTATGAAAAGTGAATTTTAAACATTAAGGACAGGCGGAACAGTGTGATTGACGGAAATCCGTCGATGACTCGCTACAATTAAGGGAAATCCGTCGTAACGACGGAGAACTTTAATCCCTGAATAATTCATAACAAAACTGCAACAAAAAAAATTCCATTGGGCAGTTAAATTTTAAATTGTGGATGGACCACATATCTGTTGAAAAGCAGTACTGCATTCTGTGAATATGACCAGCCATCCTGTTGACCAGAAAATAAATGACTTGAAAAAGTGTAGTAGTTATTTTATAGAGAGCCAGTGTAATCGACTACAGGGAGGCTTAATAATTTTCCAAGTAATATTTTATGACTTTGCGCTCATTGAACCGAATTTTGTATTCTGCATCCCTGCGGCCTTCTTGACACAAACAGTTTTGCTTTTAATAAAGTCTTAATACATACAGTGAGGTCAATAAGTATTTGATCATCCTGTGATTTTGCAAGTTCTCTTACTTAGAAATCATGGAGGGGTCTACAATTGTCAGCATAGGTGCATTTCCACTGTGAGAGACAGAATCTAAAAAGAAAAATCTGGAAATCACATTGTATGATTTTTTAAAACAATTTATTTGTGAATTACTCTGTAAAATAAGTATTTGATCACTTGAGGCAAAAACTTTTTATATTTGGTACAGAAGTCTTTGTTAACAATTACAGAGGTAAAACAGTTCCTGTAGTTCTTCACCAGGTTTGCACACACTGCAGGAGAGATTTTGGCCCACTCCTCCATATAGATCTTCTCTAGATCTGTCAGGTTTCGGGGCTGGCGCTGAGCAACACGGGGCTCTCTCCAAAGATTTTCTATTGGATTTAGGTCTGGAGACTGGCTAGGCCACTACAGAACCTTGATATGCTTCTTACTCCTTGGTTTTCCTGGCTGTGTGCTTTGGGTCTTTGTCATGTTGGAAGACGCAGCCACGACCCATCTTTAATGCTCTGACTGAAGGAAGGAGGTTTTTGCCCAATATGTCACAATACATGGTCCTGTTCATTCTCTCCTTAATACAGTGCAGTCGTCCTGTCCCCTGTGCAGAAAAACACCCCCAGAGCATGATGCTTCCTGCCCCATGCTTCACTGTAGGTATGGTATTATTGGGATGATACTCATCATTCTTCTTCCTACAAACATGGCGAATGGAGTTAAGACCAAAAGGTTCTACTTTAGTCTCATCTGACCACAGGACTTTGTCCCATGACTCCTCTGGATCATCCAGATGGTATCTGGCAAACTTCAGATGGGCCTGGACATGGGCTGACTTAAGCAGGGAAACCTTCCGTTTTAAACAATGACGTCTTAGTGTATTACTGATAGTAGCCTTGGAAACGATGGTCCCAGCTCTCTTCACTGCATTGACCAGCTCCTCCCAGTTCTGGGCTGATTCGTCACCATTCTTAGCATCACTGATACCCCACGAGGAGAGATCTCCCAGTCCAAGGGACATTGACAGTCATCTTGTGTCTTTTGACAGCTCTTTGGTTTTGCCCATGTTGCTACTTAGACTTTGGCTGATTGTGGGGTGCACAGGTGTCTTTATGAAAGCTAACGACCTCAAACAGGCGCTACTAATTTGTAGCTGGACTATTTAAAAGCAAAATAACAGGTTTTTGCGGGTCAGAACTCTGGCTGATAAGCAAGTGATCAAATACTTATTGGACACAGTAATTAAAAAATAAACTGTTTAAAAAAAATCATACAATGTGATTTCCGGATTTTTTTCTTTCTTTTCTTTGCGCCATGCCAGCTTCTATGGCTATATTCATGGCGTGAAGTATTTTGTTATTCAAGAGCTAGATAAGATGTTTAAAATTAATTTTTTCTAAGAATTTTAGAACCATATTTGGATTTACTTGCTTAAAAACTTTTTTAAAAGTGTCGACAGTGTAAAAGTTCCTTAAAGGAGTAAAAGTTACAGTCAAATAAAATATGTTTAACCCTCTGAGGTCCACGAACGCATATATGCGTTTTGAGGTGTTTTCCCCTGATGATGCCAATAAGAACTTAAATTACACTTTCAGTTTTGATCGTACAGACAAGATCTATATATTAATCGAATCTGTAAAGTGTCTACTTTTATTTGTATGCTCACATGTTAAAAATAAAACTTTGTGCATTAATAAACTAAATAAATTAAACCGAGTGCGCTTTCAGCCTTCTCAGTCTCCGCGAAAATCTTTTTGAAACACGTCACTAAAATGAACTGAAACTCAGCGAATACTGCACACACAGACATGAGAAATATATCTATAGAAAGCTTAAAGGGTCTACTTTTAAATGATGCAAGTCTTAGTGAAAACAAATAATCTGTTTTTATGTAATCCGTATGAAAGTAAGGAGTGGTACAGATTCTCCTGTATCGGCTCATTACAGCTAATGCGCTCCCGCCTCCCTGCGCGCGCGCTGTTCATATGGAAATTAACTGAGGTGAGGCAGGTAATCATCTACATGACCCCATGGCATAAAACAACAAGCTTCATCACAGACTTACTTACTGTTTGAATGATGTCATGCTACACGGGTGAAGAAGCGCTTCAGATGGATCTGGACAGCGATGAAGAATTTACTTTCTCATCAGAGGAAGAACAAGACTCAGACGAGGAACGGCTTTATTTTGAACAACGTCTGGACTCCACGGAGGATGTAATTCCTGACGAGTAAGTCTTTTATTCAAGCCCGCAATAAAATCTGATTACGATCTGTCTAAAGTTTATATTTATTTATATATATATATATATATATATATATATATATATATATATATATATATACAGTGGTGTGAAAAACTATTTGCCCCCTTCCTGATTTTTTATTCTTTTGTATGTTTGTCACACTTAAATGTTTCTGCTCATCAAAAACCATTAACTATTAGTCAAAGATAACATAATTGAACACAAAATGCAGTTTTTAAATGAAGGTTTACGTTATTAAGGGAGAAAAAAAACTCCAAATCTACATGGCCGTGTGTGAAAAAGTGATTGCCCCCCCCTTGTTAAAAAATAACTAAACTGTGGTTTATCTGAGTTCCTGAGTTCAATTTCTGTAGTCACCCCCAGGCCTGATTACTGCCACACCTGTTTCAATCAAGAAATCACTTAAATAGGAGCTACCTGACACAGAGAAGTAGACCAAAAGCACCTCAAAAGCTAGACATCATGACAAGATCCAAAAAAATTCAGGAACAAAAGTAATTGAGATCTATCAGTCTGGTTAAGGTTATAAAGCCATTTCTAAAGCTTTGGGACTCCAGCGAACCACAGTGAGAGCCATTATCCACAAATGGCAAAAACATGGAACGGTGGTGAACCTTCCCAGGAGTGGCTGACCGACCAAAATTACCCCAAGAGCGCAGAGACGACTCATCCGAGAGGCCACAAAAGACCCCAGGACAACATCTAAAGAACTGCAGGCCTCACCTGCCTCAATTAAGGTCAGTGTTCACGACTCCACCATAAGAAAGAGACTGGGCAAAAACGGCCTGCATGGCAGATTTCCAAAGCGCAAACCACTTTTAAGCAAAAAGAACATTAAGGCTCGTCTCAATTTTGCTAAAAAACAT
Source organism: Channallabes apus (assembly GCA_030522415.1). Taxonomy (NCBI): domain Eukaryota; kingdom Metazoa; phylum Chordata; class Actinopteri; order Siluriformes; family Clariidae; genus Channallabes; species Channallabes apus. Next base: position 22,129,684 of record CM060120.1, read on the forward strand.
CTCAATGATTGCCAAGACATTTGGGAAAATACTTTATGGACCGACGAGACAAAAGTTGAACTTTTTGGAAGGTGCGTGTCCCGTTACATCTGTGTGTTAAAAGTAACACAGCATTTCAGAAAAAGAACATCATACCAACAGTAAAATATGGTGGTGGTAGTGTGATGGTCTGGGGTTGTTTTGCTACTTCAGGACCTGGAAGGCTTGCTGTGATAGATGGAACCATGAATTCTACTGTCTACCAAAAAATCCTGAAGGAGAATGTCCGGCCATCTGTTCATCAACTCAAGCTGAAGCGATCTTGGGTGCTGCAGCAGGACAATGACCCAAAACACACCAGCAAATCCACCTCTGAATGGCTGAAGAAAAACAAAATGAAGACTTTGGAGTGGCCTAGTCAAAGTCCTGACCTGAATCCTATTGAGATGTTGTGGCATGACCTTAAAAAGGCGGTTCATGCTAGAAAACCCTCAAATAAAGCTGAATTGCAACAATTCTGCAAAGATGAGTGGGCCAAAATTCCTCCAGAGCGCTGTAAAAGACTCGTTGCAAGTTATCACAAACGCTTGATTGCAGTTATTGCTGCTAAGGGTGGCCCAACCAGTTATTAGGTTCAGGGGGCAATTACTTTTTCACACAGGGCCATGTAGGTTTGGATTTTTTTTCTCTCTAAATAATAAAACCCCTCATTTAAAAACTGCATTTTGTATTTACTTGTGTTATCTTTGACTAATAGTTAAATGTGTTTGATGATCAGAAACATTTTGTGTGACAAACATGCAAAAGAATAAGAAATCAGGAGGGGGGCAAATAGTTTTTCACACCACTGTATATATATATATATATATATATATATATATATATATATATATATATATATACATACACACACACACACACATACACACACACGTGTTTTGTATTGTTTATACAGTGTTTCAAATGGTCAAATTGTTCACCAGCTGTTGTTTGTGAATGATTGTATGCGCGTCCATTCTTCAAGTTTCAATTTTGGTTTTTGTTTAGGACTGTGGCCGCATCACCGGCGCCGTGCACAAGAAAGTCACGTGAGTGCCGTTCAGTTTCGAGTTCACTGGAGAACCACGAGTAAGTTAATATATAAGTAAATATATATATAATATATATAAATATAATAAATAAATAATACAATACTGTATATTCATCATAGTAAACTGTAGTGTATTGTAGAAAAAATGTAGTACAGTATTGGTAAAGTCATTTGTTCTGGTAATTACAAAGAGCTGTTGTTGTTTTCTATATTATAATACATGTTTTTTTTATATATATATTATTGTTAGTTATATTTTCTGTTATAGTGAATGCAGTAATGCTGCTAAAAAGTCAACTTTGATTGTTCCTAATAAACTGTTTAACTGAGTGAATCACAAGTGAATCTCAAGTTTTTTTGTGTGTCAAATACATTCTCAAATAACCTAAACACTGAAAATATATAAACTTATTTTATCCTCAGATTCTTTCTTGTAATTCTCCTCTCTGTCACATACCTGTCTGATGGCTCATTATGCAGATCAGTATGCAGGCCTTTGTCTTCTCAGGTGTGAATCACTGCATTAGTAATGATAGATCATGCCTTCTCGCATAGACCCTTTACACCCAAAAAGTGACTTAAAAAGTGTTAATCACTATAGTGTTTTCTGTGAGCAAGTAAACAAGATAATTTTCACATCATTTTGAAGCAAAAACACTAGTCCACCAGCCCTTGTGAAACAATGTCTTGTGAACAAATTGTCTGTATGAGTTTCATGGCCTTATTTCAGCTACTTTTTTTCACTAAACTTACTAACCACGCATAATATTTTTTTCCTAAAAAATGCAAACACATACATTCATTTTGGTCACGTATTATTGTAGAACAGTTTGTACTGATTACAAGAAAAATACAGGATGGTCAATAATATATTATAAGTAGCTGAAAAAAGCACAAATATCAGAGCATGTCCAAACATCTCAAGGGCCCCAAAATCACCTCGGACCTCAGAGGGTTAATGGACAACTGGGCTTTGCATGCTGAGCATTGTGGTGGGTTCCGGATTTCCCTTTTTAGATTCTGTCTCTCACAGTGGAAATGCACCTATGCTGAAAATTGTAGACCCCTCCATGATTTCTAAGTAAGAGAACTTGCAAAATCACAGGGTGATCAAATACTTATTGACCTCACTATATGTTATTGGGTCACCTCTTGTGGTGAGCAATCAAAATGGTTGTGTTAAAATTTTGTGTTACAAAAGTAGATGTGCCTTGTGAAATTTGTGTAGAGCAGTGTTGTCAAAATGGATTTTAACAAAACTTTTTTTTTTTTTTTTTTTACAAAAGCTAAAAGCTATTCAAAATTTTTGGAAATTATATGCTATTGCAAATTTATCATGTTTGAGCATGCTACATATGATGCTTCAACAAGAGGGGCAAATATCGGCTCCTTTTGTCTTGTTTGATATGGATAGTTAATCAGTGCTTCTCTACTTTGAATAGTTCATAAAAATCAGGTAAATATTACCTGGGGCCAGGGGTAGCTCAGTGGTTAAGGCAGTGGACTACAGTTCGGAAGGTCCCAGGTTCAAACCCCACAACTACCAAGTTGCCACTGTTGGGCCCTTGAGCAAGGCCCTTAACCCTCAACTGCTCAGATGTATAATGAGATGAAAATGTAAGTCGCTCTGGATAAGAGCGTCTGCCAAATGCCTAAATGTAAATGTATTAAATGAGGGCCTTGCCTGATGCTGCTGTCCAGCCAAGAGCTGAGGAAATGCATTGTTTTGAGGGGGGAATGGTCCAGGAAAACCAGGGTGACCTACACCTGGTGGTATCATCCCTGGGTAGGGTTGAGGAGGCATTCGGTTGAAAGCTTGAGACTGTCCATTTGGAGACAGAACCTGGAATAAAAAATTAAAAGAAATAAATGCATTAATAATTATAATAATAAAGTATTAGTATTATAAAGAGTGCCTGCAACTAACTGGCAGGTAAAGAAGTCACAAAAGTTCAGGAGAAGCATAAACTGGTTATTTTAACCATCCATCTAGAAACCTCTGTATTTCAACCAGGGGGGCCTTGGAGGTCATTACCATTGTATTTATTCCCATTTTACAACTGTGGTAGGACCTCCAGTCAACATTTGCACACACATTCACACACTGCAGGCAATTTGGGAAAGACAATTCTAGGCCAATCTGCAGGTCTTTGGACTGTGGGAGACTTAACAATGCAAAACACTAAGCCACCGTGCTGCTGTTTATTTTTAGCTTACAACTTTAAACTTACCTGATGTTCTTGATTGATGGCCATCACTTGTTGCTGAAAGTGTTGCATTTGACTGGGAGCTTGAGAAAAGCCTGCTGGGGTCTGCTGAGGTGGCTGTACACCTTCGTCAAAGCCACTGCACGCAAACACACAAAACCTGTCAACACTAGCACTGACTTATGACAGAAACAAAAAACGCATTAAAACTTTACGCATGTATGTACAAAGCCTTAATCAGTTGCTAATAGACAATAATTCTAACATCAGTGTTTCTAGGTGATAGCTTACAAGGCAGGCTGGACAGAGGATGCCTCATCCCTCTTGGTCTCTTCTCCTCCTTCTGGTTCGTCATCATAATCAAAGCGATCAAGAAGTTTCTGTAAACAGAACAAAGAAAAGAGGAAGCTGCATTTTCCCCCCACAACTCTGCAAACAGAAAACACCATGCACTCATCAGTCTGTTAAACCGTGTATTTTAGATGTACTCACCTTGTCGAATGTGGCTTTCTTCTCTGTAGGCTGTGTTGTGTGTGGAAGAGCCTGGGCCAAACCTGTAGGTGGCTGAATATTTGAGGCTTGTATCTGGAGGTGGGCCATCATGTTATTCTCCAGCGCTGGTGACTGTGGCTTTCCGGGCTGCTGGAACGTCTGGAGCATCTGCTGAAGCTACAGATAGAAAATTTTATTTAGGGCAAGCCACAGAGATGAAGCGCACTGCAGCTACATGGAGTGTTTTCGGAAGACTGTGTGTCAAACCTGTTGGCCTTGTGAGGACTGGAAGAGCTGAGCTACAGCGGCAAATGCATCAGAGTTCTGCAGCTGTGGTACAGGCACCTGAACAGAGTTAACCGACGCTGCTGTGTGGCTCTCGGCTTCTCTTGCCGGTGAGGGAGGGGATGCGGCTGTAGAGAAACGCATTCATAATCTGACTGTAAAATTATGCATTTTCTACAAAATAAAACCATTTAACTTTCTAATATAGTGGATTAAGCAAAATATGCATGATGCTTAAATGAATTGGTGACAAAAGCTAAATGTTAATTTTAAAATTTATTACTACTACTATTATTATTATTACTACTACTCACCACCTGGGCCATTGTCCATGCCTGGAACTGAGCCTGAGCTGCTGGATCCAGCAGCCATGTCCAGGAGAGGTTGAATAACCTCAATCTTAAACACACCATTCTTTTGCCACAGGTTCAAGACACGCACAATCTTACTCTGCAAATAAAAAATAACAGAGAAAAGAGAAATAAAAGAGAGTTACCTCTCATACATAATGATAAACACAACTTTATTACTATACTCTGAAAAAGGCACATAAAAATTATACACATTTTGATAATTTACAAAAAATTCCTGGAAATTACTTTCTTGCTGTTTGCAATTTCACACATCAGTGTGACATTAGATATCAGTGATTAATAATAGGTTACTAACTAACTTTAAATAGCACATGTCTTTTATCTGCAACAGCTGTATTGAGACATTTTTGACACGACATACACTTGGCCATCTCATCATAAGTACATAATCTAATTCCAGATTTACTCTTTCCTTTCATTGCTTGAATACTATTTCGTGTATGTGTGTGCAAAAAATATATTGGAAACTTTTAACACAAAGTTGAGACATAAGGACCAAGAAAACATAGGAAAGAGTTTGGAGGCGTTATTACATTTTTTTATTTTAATGAAAAACAAATCAATGTTTGTAAAACAAAACAAAACAGTGCAACAGGAGTCTGCAGAGCTGATCTGCAACTGGCTGAAGCAAGAGAGTCAACCCTGAGTCCTGACATGCACAGGTGAGTTACAGACAAAAAATAACTAACTCTCACCCTGTCTTCTGTGGGACATAAGCAGAGGTTCTCAAAAGTCCCGGTGATATTTTTCGTGAACCGGGGGCCAAACACATCCTTGTCCGCACCAAACTGATGACGTGACTGTCGCACGATAGAGTCCACAACATATAGTCCTGGTACTTTGTACTCAGGCTTGCACTGTTAAAAAAAAAAAAAAAAAAAAAAAAAGAACAACATTTTAACGCAGTCCTAAGTAAACTTAAGCAAATGACAATCCAGATAATGAGCAGTGTTTACAGCATTACAGGTGCATTAAAGCACAATTACCTTCTTGATGAATTTCTCAACAATCTGAACCACATGCTTGTATAACTGGAACAGAAAAATACAGACACTGTTAATTCCTTGAACCTATGTTTTTACAACAAAAATGCATTAGACACGTGTAATTAATTACTCCATTAAAATAATTTCCATTAATTATAACTGACTTGTACTTGAAAGTTGCTATACTTACTTTAATGGCTTTTATTGCCGACTTTGTAATGGAGATCATCTTAGCCCTAGAGATTGGAGGTTTTGAGTCCATCAGGGAGAATAGCTGTAATGCAAATAGACAACAAGGTTGAATGTCAAGGCCAAAACCACCTCACGCATCTGTGTACATGGATCAGAACATTCACATAGAGATGTCCGATACAACACAAGTAGCACAATCCTTGAAGCGCAGATGATTTTTGTTTGGGTTGAAAACTGCTTTGGAGGTCTACGATTTTAGCTTGCTTACAAGCAAAGATGACTCACAAACACCTCAGAATAAAACAGTCATTAATTGAGCTAATTTGCTTATGTGCTACTAACTGGCTTGGTTCAGAACAGCAAACCACAAAACTAATGGATACTAAATCCTGCAAATTATGTGTGTAATTTTTTTTCTATTGCTATCGATAACAGACTTCATGGCTATAAGAAATGCTATGCAGATTTGAGTTAGTGTTCTGTCTATATTTTTAACTTTCACACAGATAGAGCGCTATAATGCTGATGGCAGGTTGCGCAGAACATGTACCTTAAAACCTCACACCTCTGCAATAGTGATATTCTCTTCTGCCCAGAACTCTTTTAGCCTCGGTGACAACCTCTGCTTCCAACTTAAAAGCACACCACCACAACAACGTCATTCAATGTAAATGTCTTTTACACAGAAGATTGAATTGAACTGGCTGAGCAATGTTTTTCACAGAATTTGCACAAGTTTTGAGACTGATGTACTTGAAAAGATAGTCTCGAACATGGTAAGGTATACTCAGGCAAAGTTAAAATCTAGTGTGAAAAACTAGCTGGCCCAAAAGCATTGAAGTGGATTGCTATTGAGAAGAACGTGTGTCTTCTGAAATCTGCGTAAACATGCAGTACGCCAGTCTCATCCTCTCAACTACACGGCCATAGCTGATAATGAGGAAATAGGATAGACAGGAAGTTAGGCGAGAGAGTCGCTCTAGACATCATAATCATATCAGCAAAATATCAATAACAGTAGGCATAGTGCAGGTGTACTTCCTTGTACCCTTCATGTTTGTTTGATGTACTGGAGAGTGTAAATATGTAAGTGTACTCGGGTATAAAACATCATTAATGTTAAAAATGGCAAGAGTGGAAATACAAAGGTAAAGCAATCGTTCATGTAAAGAGCCTAAAACTGATTAACTAAAAACCAACAGCCAAACTGGAACCTGGATGAGAACAACAACAACAAAAAAAACCCCACACATTATAAGGATTAACCCTTATAACTAAAGCAGCACGGATGAATAATACAAAATATAGAGTAAAAATAAAACGAATTAATCGGCACTTTACCTTTGAAAAGAATCGTAACTGTAGTGATTGAGACCAGAGGAGGAGAGAAAGAGGAGGGGGGGGGGCTACTATGTAGGACAACACACACACACGCGCGCACACACACACACAGATTTGCTGACGGAAACTCTCACTCACACAAGTGCGCTCACACAAAACAAAAAATGCTTTACGCGCACACAATGTTATAGTAAACTGTATATGCCATATGGGTGTTGACTATATGAGTGACACACGTGCACTTTGACTGAGCATGGGAGACGAGTACCCAATATACTGGTTATATTCATTCATTTTCTATACCGCTTAATCCTGTGTTCAGGGTCGCGGGGGACCTGGAGCCTATCCCAGGAGACTTCGGGCACTAGGCGGGGTACACCCTAGACAGGGTGCCAATCCATCGCAGGGCACACACACATACACACACTCACACACCCAATCACACACTACGGGCAATTTAGGAACGCCAATTAGCCTAACCTGCATATCTTTGGACTGTGGGAGGAAACCGGAGTACCCGGAGGAAACCCACCAAGCACGGGGAGACTGGTTATATTTCAAGTCCTTTTTCGTTTAACGAGTTAAAATTTATTTCATATTTTTTTGCAAAACATATGTCTTGTCAAGGTTTTACTATATTATTATTATTTCATGAGGTCACAGAAACAAAACAAAACAAAAAAAAAAACAACCATAAAAACACATGGATATGTACTATTTCTGCCAATACAACACACTCTTTTACAATCTTTTTAAATTAAGTCATGTTTGTATATTTGGTTAACATGAAATAAAATTCAGTTCATCATGTTCCCTGGGGTGCTGATTAAAAAAAGAATGTTACCATGTACTGCACAATCCTGAGCCATATTACATAACATGTCTATATAAATAAAATGCCAGCCCCTTCTGATGGCTACCACCGCAAGGATATTTCAGGCCTGTGTGAAACAGTGCACGGAGTGCATTCACAATGACGTTATGGGGTTCAATGGGGTTAAGGTCAGAAGACTGTGGAGGCCAATTTAAGTGTGAAAATAATTCCTTGTGTTATAAACACTCTTATAATTTGAGTCAGATGAATCACGGGACTGTCAACCTGCAATACGTCTGTGATATCAGGGAAGGGTAAAAAAAAAAAATAATAATAATAATAATAAAAAAAAAAAAAAAATGATGCAAGTGATGTGATAACTTCGTCATTCCAGTAGTCAGTCGACTTCCATTTTTAATGCCACATAACGTTGCTAAGCCAAACCTGACCGACAGAAGCCATCACATTTCATAAAATATTCCCTTCTAACCCTAACCCATTCATCGCTATGAGACAGGGTCAATGATTGCATTAACTTTTTTTTATCCCATTGTCCAATCTTTATGTTCCATAGGGGGAAAAAAAATACCAAATCATAATTTTTTTTGATAATTGTATATTTTTCATGATGGTCCAGGTTACCAGCCACAAAGTGTTTAAATCAGACCCGAGCATTTGAAGGCCTGCGGCCCGATTCTGACTGGCCCGTGAAAGGTTGCTTGGAATTAAGAAAATAAAACCTACGTTCAAAATTGACAGATGTGGTTCACATCTCCACCTAAAACATTCAACCTGACTTTAATGCATTAGTTAAAGCTCAACAGAGGCTAGATTTCTCTCACTGAACAAGAAAAAAAACACTGAAACATGTTTACTTAGATTTTTTTCTGCACTGTTTGGCAGTTTGGCAAATGTTGAGTTATGTTACATTATTATTGGCATACAAAGACATTGTGGTATCTTAATAGAAAGTTAAAAACAGAAAGCATTGTGTTAATGTGACTGAAAAAGAGTTACAAATGTTACACACTATTGTTTTGCATATTTTCACTGAATAAATTATTTTTTTTTGTAAAACAACCTCCCTCTCTCATTATCTAACAATAACACATACTCTTACCAGCTTCTGTAAACAATGACATTTACTTATAGTACATTTCAAACTTCTGGCCCGGCCCTCTACAATATCTTCTGCTTCTCATTTGGCCCCTGGGGAAAAATAATTGCCCACCGCTGGTTTGAATGATTTCTCACTACATTCATTTATGTTTTTTGTTTCCAATGGTTGCTTGATGCAGGCCAATGATTTTCTTCCTCCTCCTGACACAGTAACCGATTTTGCATAACCAGAGGATACGTCATCTGATAGTTTAAGGAATGAGAAGCTACTCACTGCATCAGTTAGGTTTAAAAGAATTGTTTTCAGCTGAAACATGATAGCCACAATAATACTGGCAGTATTTATTCAATCAAATCTTCTTAAGTATGTGCTTATTTAAATCCAAAGGTGGATTGTTTTGGACTGGTCAGTCAGTCACATAGTGGTACATAAGCCAGACAGAGACAGAACACAATTTACTAAGGATGCACTGGTTGGGATTCTGGGCCGATACCCATACCAATGTTTAAAATAATAATTTTGTCTAAACCAAATTTTGTTTCTTACTTATGCCCCTTTTGTGCCATAGAAATCAAAGGGGGAAAACATAATAAATCTTCATTATAAAAAATTACTGTTCTGTTTATCAGTTTATCTGAGCCTTTAACTCCTTTCTTAAACTACACTTGAATGAGCATAAATTTTATCATTTACAGCATTAAATAAACAATAAAATAGGATATATACATTATAATTTTATAGAAACATAAGGATTCTCCTAAAGCTCTGGTAATACAGAATGAGTTCTTGTGCACATGTTAAACAATCAAAAGCTCAGTCTATGTGGTAATTCCAAATACCGCCACAAGCTGGCACCCTGTTTATTTTCTTTACAGTCAACTAGAACTTAGTGTATACAGAATGCTATGGTGCTGGTCTAATTAAGACCTGCTCTTAACCAGAGATTAATAATCTATATTTGTAATCTATATTTCAGTCATGTTATGGCATTGGGAATGTAGTGTCATAGATACTGCACTTTTTAAATAGGGTAAATCCCTACACATGCAAGTGGCTCTTCCGCACTCCCTACACCACGGGACACTACGTTAAAACACTGTGGGGGAAAAGGGCTGCTTTGAGTGGTATCGTAGTGTCACCTAATACTGAAACTTCAGCCAGGCAGGTAGACGAATGTTGTCTTAGTCAGGTCACAAATAATCGACAAAAGTAAAAAAAAAAATAAAAAATGCTGGCCATTAGGGCCGCAAGTAACGATTATTTTGATAATCGATTAGTTGGGTGATTATTATTTATTTATTTCCCCCCTGATTAATCGGATAAAAATAAAAGTACCCGCTTTAATTAGCTGTTTTGGTTAACTATATAAAACCATAAATAAGGGTATTATTTATGTATAAAAGTAAACTTTAAAAAAATGCAATAGCCACATAGAGTTTAATGATCTTTAATTTTGACATTTAAACCTTAGTTTATGTAAATCAACATTCTTTTTTAACAATAATTGCAGATGGCAAGTTGACAGTGTTGATACGGTGTATGTGTGTGTATATACATACACACATATACACACACACAGTAGTTTAAAAAAATACACTGACATATTCGGTTAAGAATGACCTCAATTTTAAATTCTCTTAAATTAATTCAACTTAAGAAGAATAATAGACTTCTAGATTATGATATTTTTAATGAAAGTGTCTCTTGCTACATCCTTTTCACGGTTTATACATTATTTCGATCCTCTCGTGTATTTTATCCTGTTTTTTTGTTGTTGTCTCAATAAATAAAAAATTAAAGTAAAAATAAAAAAAATTATATACACACACAGGTCCTTCTCAAAAAATTAGCATATTGTGATAAAGTTCACTTTGCAGGTGTTTAGAGTTAATTAGTTGATTCAGATGATTAGGTTAATAGCTCGTTTAGAGAACCTTTTCATGATATGCTAATTTTTTGGGGGTTTTCATGAGCTGTATGCCACAATCATCAATATTAAAACAATAAAAGGCTTGAACTACTTCAGTTGTGTGCAATGAATCTAAAATATATGAAAGTCTAATGTTTATCAGTACATTACAGAAAATAATGAACTTTATCACAATATGCTAATTTTTTAGAAGTACCTATATGTATAATATATATATATATATATATATATATATATATATATATATATAGCTATACTAGACATTCTCGTAATACGGCGACGTAGGGAGAGAGAAAAAAAAAAATCGCCGCTACTGGGTTCACTCTGTTTATTTTGCCCTTTTTCCACTGTGTATAGCATGTAGGATCATGGGATATATCCGGTCCTCCGAAGTGTAAAATGAACGTGAAGAAAACGTACTAGAAGAGCAAACATGTTCCCTGAACACAGTAACATCACATAATTAACCAAGTTGAGATTAGGGCTGCACGATATTAGGAAAATATGCGATATTGTTGAATATTGCAATAACGATATTTCTTGCGATATAACATTTCCATAGAGAAATGCATTTTTTATTATTATTATTGCCTATTTTTTTATTATTTATTTATATGTAATGATCATACTAAAATAAACAGGTAATAGACATTCGTCTGATGTAATTAAATCTAATTCAGACTAAAAAGAAACTATAGGTCAAGGAAGTTGCAAATATTTAGACTTCAAAACACTATGAATGACGTAAAACCCTCAGCAGATATTCTGACTTCTGGTTTTCTGTTACTATAAACCTGCCAAACACAATATGAATTACTTTCAAACATTACTTTTTATTTATGTGTAACCATACACTCATCAATAGTGTTTTAAAACAAGAGCATCTTTTAAACAAAATATTCTCTTTGGCTTGCCTGTTTTTTTTAAATAAATAAATAAATAAATACTATTTGTCACACACACACTCGCTCCGCGACCGGCACTAGGACCCGGAAGTAATGCGGGCGCGAACCAGGAAGTATAAGAGGAGTAAACAAACCACCACATGCTTAGTCACTGAGTTCACGCATGTCGGTTCAGATTGTTTACTTTCTGATTCGAGTGTGTGTTTATAGGACGCGGTTTAAATTTGTGTTTTTCCCTTGCTCCCCTTCTGTGAGAGTCCTTAGACTAATTTGCGTGGTTATCCTGCCTACTCGCTTGCTTCCGCGTTTGGGTTTACCGTCCACGGTACAAAGGGCTAACTGCTAATCGCTAAGTCTTCTGATCACCCGGGGTTAGTTCGCGACAGAATGTATAAAAGTATAAAGATATAAATTTTATACATATATATATATATATAAAAGATATAAGCGGGTATAAACATAGTAAGGGCCCATCTGATTGGTCAAATTTGGACACAAATGCTTGGCGCACAAATTATTTATCGCAACTCTTTGCGATATGGTTATCGCGCATGCCATTATCACGATAACTATATTTTTTCGCTATATCGTGCAGCCCAAGTTGAGATGGAAGATATTCATCAGCTGAAGAACATATCATAAAATAATTTTTAACTCAAAAGAGCGATTTCCACATTTCTGGGCCATTAAAGTAGATCCTGGGAGGCCAGTGTTTCAGGCACGACACATGGATTCCAATCATGGCTCTGGCATACCGAAGAAACTTTCTACCTTGATGATACTCAAGCCCTAGTGAAACGTTGGGTTATGTGCAAGCTGATTAATCATCTAATTGTTAGTTAGATTAGCTGTAAAAATAGATTAATGGATTAAAAAAATTTTTTTAAAAAAATAGTTGGGGCCATCCCTATCTATCTTTTAGGGATGACAATCATTAGTCACCTCCTCATACAAATATCATGCTACTTAGGTGCCAATTCAATTAAAATTTTATTTTAATTATTTGAAGGAGGCCTCTATTTTATAGTAGAGATGAACCGTTATGGTATGCACAAACAGCAGATATCCTATATATATACACACAAGGGGTGTTCATGTCAAACTGGGACTTTTATTGAGCAGAATAACACAACAGTGGTAAAAGTAAATACTACCTTTATTTATCTATATAATACCCTGCTACACACACACATACAGCAATGTTTCTCAGGACCATCAGGACAAAAAGTTTTCCCAGTATGTCAGAGCCATGATCAGACTGATGCAGCGCAATGAAATTGGATCAGGTTTCATCACAAGTCTTCCTCATGCGTGTGCGTGCATATGTACTTATTTGCATTATTACAGTATATGGGTATGAGCTAATCCTGCTCTGGTGCTTGGGCAACTAATTTCAAAGGAAACCACAGCAACCACGTCCTGCAAATTTAAACTTCATGAAGAATCAGAGGTTTTGTGTGGAACTAAAAACTTGACTGGGTGTAAGGAAGTGTAGGATCTGCTAGTCATTATTCTTTTTTTGCTGTTACAAAACATTAATGAATATAAGAAGAAGGCTGGTTATTGAGTGGTCAGGGCAATCGCAAACCATAAACAAGAATATTACAATTGCCAGTACTACTGATAAGCACCTGATATTTTTATGATGATGATAGAAAATGCACAGAAACCCGCCAAAACAATTAAACTCTTATCAGATGCCAGACATGGAGTCTAATCATTTTTCTTCCGATTTCCTTGTACATGGGGTTCATCCTCAGAGCTTCACCAGGCCCTCGTAACAGATGTGTGAGATCAGAAATGCCACATGCCACACAGCATGCAAGTGTGTTGCTTATGTCCAAAATATACCCCTACACGAGGGCTAACCGGCTAACTCTACAAACAGCACGCTACTCACCTTTATGTTTCGCAAACACTGAAATGCTGAAACTAATGTTGGTTTGCTGTTATGGTTAATATTATTAACGACAATGGGGTCACCCTCGTGCTATACAGAAGAGGAGGGGGCTGTTGCTATACTCACTCCCACCAAACACCGCTAGCTAACTGTGCTAAAAACACAGTAAACACTCAGTTCACAAACAGACGTATAATAAACAAGTACGGCCATCCTGTAAGCAGCCGTTTTCATCAACTATCTAACTAACAGAAGTGTTAAATAAACAAACAAACAAACTACAGGGCGAGCGATGAGTTCACTAACGTTACTCCAATAGCGCGCGAGCACAATCTACCTATCAGGCTAGCTAGCTAGCTAAGAAGCCACCCAGCAGCCCGGAGTAGAAATTAGAGATCGTGTATTAAACGCTACATCTTCCCCAGTTTATGGTCACGTGTCGCGAGAAAAGCCCAAAGCACACAGAAACACGTCACCCTGTAACGTTTGCGCGTTTTAAATAACGAGGCCTTCGTTTTCTATTTAACTCTAACCGGGGCCCACTTTATATTCATACACAATCCGGTTAGCTAAGCAGCTAAGCTAATGCTAGCTAGCTATTCAAGTAGCCAGCCAGTTGCTACCTGAACACACACGGCTAGAACTACACCTGTTGAGTTAAGCTTAAACCGACCTCGTGGTTAAAAGCGTTGACTGCATCCATTGTGTTCCACCTTCGTTGGCTTTCTTCTCTTCGTTAAATTTTCAAATAAATGAAGTAGTACGCCTTAACAGGCCATCCCAACATGTCCGCCTCCTCTCGCCCTCAGTACAAGACAGGAGCGGAGTCGTTTCGGCGCGCAAGTCATTCTGGGATTGCTGCACGTGTTTCACTACTCAATGCACTAGATGGCGCTGGGAAGATGACGTGGTGACAGACGAAGTGGACGGGGCCATGTAGCACCTCGGTGAAACAGAACCACTCACTCACTGTCTACAGTATACTGCTTTATCCTGTACAGGCACCTCCCGGTACAACATTATCAGAAATATGGAAAGTATCACGGTTTTTATAAATATCATGATCTTTTATTACATTGTCCCCCCCCCCAATTTTGTTGCAATTTTAAACCTTTAAAAAAGTTCAGTGATTAATTAAATGTTTTGGCTGCTCCCATCGAGGGGTCGCCACAGAAGATCATCTGATCTGCAGACAACTTGGCACAGGATTTTTAGGTTTGTTTGTATTAAAAAAATACAAACTAACTTCAACTACATAAGTTTACCATTTACTGTAACTGAGCAGCATGTGTTTTTGTTACCCCCACTAATTATTATTTCTAAACAATCTTATATACTTTACTAATAATTCAATTCAGTTTTATTTGTATAGCGCTTTTAACAATTGACATTGTCTCAAAACAGCTTTACACAATCAAAAGAACTATTTAAGTTTGTGTGGAATGTGACTGTATGAATCAAAATGTTCAGATAGTCCCTGGTGAGCAAGCCCGAGGGCGACAGTGGCAAGGAAAAACTCCCTGAGATGGTAATAGGAAGAAACCTTGAGAGGAACCAGACTCAACAGGGAACCCATCCTCATCTGGGTGAAACAGATAGCAGGAAATTATCTGCATTTATACAGTGTTAAGTGTTAGGCTCAGCTATAATAGTAGATGTTAATATATGTTATATTATGTTATATATAATATATTTATATAATAATGGACTCCTACCGACTTTTTTAGCTGCTGCTGTCAAGGAGTTGCCTCAGCAGACAATCCAATCCACACACAACTTGGCATGCCCTTTCAGACATAACCCTCCAGCATTGTACGGTCTCCAGCATTGTAGCTAAGGTCATACTGGGCTTGTTTTAGAATGATGTAACATTGGGAAAAATAGAATTAAAATAATTCTGCTGCCAATATCTTATTAAAGGCAAACACAAGATCTTGGTTTAAATCAAACACTAGTTCTCACTCATCCATTTTCAATAAGCACTTTATCCTGGTCAGGGTCATAGTGGACATTTATGCACCCGGATAGGAAGCCAGATGTTCAGGCACTATGCACCCACACATTCACTCCTAGGGGTAATTTATCTTAGAAAATCCCACTATTGGTAATATTTTAGGAAGTGGAAGGAAACCAACAGGGACACAGGAAAAACATGCACAGACATTCCACTCAGAGGTCATGATCACATAAGGGATCCTGAGGTTATAAGGTAGCGGCACTACCCAATACACAGCATTGTAACCCTTACAGCATGCAATTGTCACATAAAATCATCATGTGTGGACAGGCTATAGCAAGCAAAGGAAAAAGTGTACATATGCTGTCTATGCATTTCCTGGAAAAGACCTATAAAAATTGAGAGATTGAAAAAGAGAAAATTTAAATGCAAAGTGGCGCAAACAGAAGCACACACACACACACACACACACACACACACACACTAGTATTTCGGCTAGTTTCAGGCTTTTTGGGTTGTTTTTGTGATTCACCAAGAAAACAAACATCTTGAAGCATATCAAACTGCATCATACAGTCTGTTGGAGCTGTTTTAACGGTGAAAATTAATATGCAGTACTTTATCTGGAATCAGGACACATTTAGATCACTTGTGTTTTGTAGCTTACCTCAATGTCTCGTATATAATATAATAATAATAATAATAATAATAATAATAATAATCATAATAATGTTCTAACTAATATACAGTGGTAGGATCTAGCCAATTCCAAAAATCACAAATCAGTTTTTTAAACAAAATGTGCATTTATTATTAATTTCCTTAGAAAAAAATTAGGCTGCTAAACACTCAAGACTATCATTTTGGTTATTGGGTCTTTACATACAGTAACCTACTTTTTAACAATTGAGTCTCTCAACTATGGTAAAATGCCATTTTTGCGGATTCGTTCTGTAGCAATGAGAATATTATTACTTAAATTTGGCAAATACAGAAACTGGAAATTTCCCATAGGAAATTGTGCAAGTTTCAAGCTTTTTGTTCTTGTTTTGACCACAACTATAAGAAATACAATTAGTTTAAAAGTTTATGTTTTTGTTTACAGTGGTCCCTTAAAAGTCTTAGACAACTTGTGAAAATGCTTCTATTTTTAATTATTTTCTAATAAGTAACTAGTTTTCGTTACAATTAATATTACTCACAAATACATACTGTGAGACTTATTTTTCTGAGGTATTTCTGAGGTTCAGAATTACTTAGTTTTGAGTATGTCAAATTTGTACACAGCAACATGATCGTAAGCATTTTCCTTGCACCTCCAGGGTGGAGTTTTCAATTCCTGCCTCAGGTCTGTGGAGTTTGCATGTTCTCTTCCGGTTTCTTCCTAAAGTCTAAAGATATGCACATTAGGTTATTTGGCATTCACAAATTGCCTGTAGTGTATGTGTTTGTGTGTTCTGCGATGGATTGGCACCCTGTCCATTGTGTAACCTACCTTGTGCCCTAAGACTCCTGGGATAGGAGACAGAAATGTCACACTGATGATTTATGTATCATTCTGATGCTCTTTAAGAACAACAATTTCGTTCTAGTCACCTCCTAATGTAGTCTGTAGTTATGCAGAGCTTGTGAAATGGTTGTCTGTAATTCCTTTAGAATTACTTTTGGCCTTACTGTGGCTTCTTTCACTATTGTCTATTTTGTTCGCTATGAATCAGCTTCCACATTATCATAAATGATACAAGTCCTTACTAGACAGCCCAGCCTCTTCAATATACAGTGGTGTGAAAAACTCCATTTTCTGATTTCTTATTCTGATTTCTGATTATCTGATTCTGAAAACTGATTTCTTATTCTTTTGCATGTTTGTCACACTTAAATGTTTCTGCTCATCAAAAACCGTTAACTATTAGTCAAAGATAACATAATTGAACACAAAATGCAGTTTTTAAATGAAGGTTTACGTTATTAAGGGAGAAAAAAAACTCCAAGTCTACATGGCCCTGTGTGAAAAAGTGATTGCCCCCCTTGTTAAAAAATAACTTAACTGTGGTTTATCACACCTGAGTTAAATTTCTGTAGTCACCCCCAGGCCTGATTACTGCCACACCTGTTTCAATCAAGAAATCACTTAAATAGGAGCTACCTGACACAGAGAAGTAGACCAAAAGCACCTCAAAAGCTAGACATCATGCCAAGATCCAAAGAAATTCAGGAACAAATGAGAACAAAAGTAATTGAGATCTATCAGTCTGGTAAAGGTTATAAAGCCATTTCTAAAGCTTTGGGACTCCAGCGAACCACAGTGAGAGCCATTATCCACAAATGGCAAAAACATGGAACAGTGGTGAACCTTCCCAGGAGTGACCGGCCGACCGAAATTACCCCAAGAGCGCAGAGACAACTCATCCGAGAGGCCACAAAAGGACAACATCTAAAGAACTGCAGGCCTCACTTGCCTCAATTAAGGTCAGTGTTCACGACTCCACCATAAGAAAGAGACTGGGCAAAAACGACCTGCATGGCAGATTTCCAAGGCGCAAACCACTTTTAAGCAAAAAGAACATTAAGGCTCGTCACAATTTTGCTAAAAAACATCTCAATGATTGCCAAGATCTTCGAACCGACGAGACAAAAGTTGAACTTTTTGGAAGGTGCGTGTCCCGTTACATCTGGCGTAAAAGTAACACAGCATTTCAGAAAAAGAACATCATACCAACAGTAAAATATGGTGGTGGTAGTGTGATGGTCTGGGGTTGTTTTGCTGCTTCAGGACCTGGAAGGCTTGCTGTGATAGATGGAACCAAGAATTCTACTGTCTACCAAAAAATCCTGAAGGAGAATGTCCGGCCATCTGTTCGTCAACTCAAGCTGAAGCGATCTTGGGTGCTGCAGCAGGACAATGACCCAAAACACTCAAGCAAATCCACCTCTGAATGGCTGAAGAAAAACAAAATGAAGACTTTGGAGTGGCCTAGTCAAAGTCCTGACCTGGGGGGTGTTCTTCGTACGTCGCTAACTCAGTTAGCTGCATTTGATTGTTGTGGATTTGTCCTGATCTTGGATTGTTTCGTTCTTCGATGCTCATCTCACATTTGCTGTCATAGCAACATGTCCGTAAGCTTGAACCTGCTCGGTAGCAGGTTTATTTCATGTAAACAGGATTAAGGCTGCGCTCCTGCCGGGTTATGATTGGTTGAAATGGTGAGGTCACATCTGATTGGTTAAAGTGCACGACTGACGTGGACTGACTCACGTGGGGAAAGAAAAGTATCTTGCATGCATATTGCTATCAAATATTATATTAGAACATAAATTCATAGTTTTTTTTATTATTATAATAAACTCTAGGCACGAGACAGCCCTCAAGACCATTAATTCAAATTCTTGTATAATGTTTATTTTGTAACACATTTAAATTTTTCAGGGGTTCGTCATGAATATGCAAATAAATATTTATATATATATAATAAAAATAAGTTTTTTTATAATGAAAAATTGGACAAAACTAATTTTATTATAAAATAAACAATATAAAAGTATAAATGTTTTTGAAAAAAATATTCATATTTCTATTTTTCCATATGCAACATATTTATTTTCATATTTCTTATTTTATATTACTTTATCATGTAATTTGTAAACCATATGCACATATTATGTTCTAATATAATATTTGATAGCGATTATGTGTGTGTGTGTGTGTGTGGTGGGGATCCATGGCAGGGAAGCATTTCAGCGCATATCAGGTGTTACAAAAAAAATTGAGCTTGTGCTTTTGTCATTTCGTCAACCAATCAAAGGACTTGTGATCAGTGTTTCTCCTGTCGATGCATATCGCCTTTTAAACCAACACACGAACACGCAATAATCCTAGACAACTCAATCCAGCCATACTAATCATCAACAACAGGTGTGCTCGAAGAACCAACTTAGCCAGAGCGTAATTAGCACGATGATCTCATCTTAGATGTGTCAATTCATCCCGGATGTTTCAAGCGACGTACGAAGAACACCCCCCTGAATCCTATTGAGATGTTGTGGCATGACCTTAAAAAGGTGGTTCATGCTAGAAAACCCTCAAATAAAGCTGAATTACAACAATTCTGAAAAGATGAGTGGGCCAAAATTCCTCCAGAGCGCTGTAAAAGACTCGTTGCAAGTTATCGCAAACGCTTGATTGCAGTTATTGCTGCTAAGGGTGGCCCAACCAGTTATTAGGTTCAGGAGGCAATTACTTTTTCACACAGGGCCATGTAGGTTTGGATTTTTTTTTCTCCCTAAATAATAAAACCCCTCATTTAAAAACTGCATTTTGTGTTTACTTGTGTTATCTTTGACTAATAGTTAAATGTGTTTGATTATCAGAAACATTTTGTGTGACAAACATGCAAAAGAATAAGAAATCAGGAGGGGGGCAAATAGTTTTTCACACCACTGTACTTTTACCCTATGTGCCCAAGATCAGAATTTCTATTACTTCATCTTCTTTAGAATGCTTCTGCATTGTTCATTTCCACTAGTTTTCGTCAGAATGACAATGTCTACAATGACATTTTAATGAGCTTTTGGTAAAAAAACATGGGGGTTTCAGTATTTCACAGATGGTGGGGGTGGTGAAGGTGGCAGTAATTGGTAACATAGGAGAAAAGGTGAATGAACATTATAACTGGGAGTGGGTCTTGGCAAAGGTGGACTGCAACTTAGAGGCAGATGGATCATAACAATATGTATGTTCATGATAAGTTTTTCAGATAATCTAATAAAAAATCCAGTGGGTTGCCACTAGGGCTGCACGATATATCGAAAAAATATCGTTATCGCGATAATGGCATGCGCAATAACCATATCGCAAAGAGTTGCGATAAATACTTTATGTGCCAAGCATTTGTGTGTACATATCTTTTTATATCTTTATACTTAATTCTGTCGCGAACTAACCCGGGATGATCAGAAGACTTAGCGATTAGCCGTTTGTAGCGTGGACGGTAAACCCAAATGCGGAAGCAAGCGAGTAGGCAGGATAACCACGCGAATTAGTTTAAGGACTCTCACAGAAGGGGAGCAAGGGAAAAACACAAATTTAACCCGCGTCCTATAAACACACACTCGAATCAGAAAGTAAACAATCTGAACCGACATGAGTGAACACATTGACTAAGCTCTATGCGGTAGTTTTGTTTACTCCTTTTATACCTCCGGGGTCTCGCCCGCATTACTTCCGGGTCCTAGTGCTGGTCGCGGAGCGTGTGTGTGTGTGAGACAAATAG
This sequence comes from Channallabes apus, assembly GCA_030522415.1. NCBI lineage: Eukaryota > Metazoa > Chordata > Actinopteri > Siluriformes > Clariidae > Channallabes > Channallabes apus. Next base: position 22,150,526 of record CM060120.1, read on the forward strand.
TTTTAAAAAAAAAAAAAAAAAAAACGGCAAGCCAAAGAGAATATTTTGTTTAAAAGATGCTCTTGTTTTAAAACACTATTGATGAGTGTATGGGTACACGTAAATAAAAAGTCATGTTTGAAAGTAATTCATATTGTGTTGGCAGGTTTATAGTAACAGCAAACCAGGAGTCAGAATATCTGCTGAGGGTTTTAAGTCATTCATAGTGTTTTGAAGTCTAAATATTTGCAACTTCCTTGACATATAGTTTCTTAGATATCAGACGAATATCTATTACCTGTTTATTTTAGTATGATCATTACATATAAATAAATAATAAAAAGGCAATAATAATAATAATAATAATAATAATAATAAATGCATTTCTCTAGGGAAATGTTATATCGCAAGAAATATCGTTATCGCAATATTCAACAACAATATCGCATATCACATATTTTCCTAATATCGTGCAGCCCTAGTTGCCACTGCATATGTAATAATATTTAAAAGATTCCAAATATGGATGTATTTAAAATGAACATTATGTGCCTCTGTACAGTACACCCCAACAGGTTTGTTGTAACAGGTAATGCAAATTTTGGAGTTTTACTTAGGACTAGATGTGCCTGCAGCTTTATTCGCGCAGAATTTAATTGCACAACTCATAAGTGCATTTAAAATATATATATATAAGGCCATCTGTGGCGACCCCTAAAAGGGACTAGCCGAAAGACAAAGAAGAAGATATAAGGCCATCTGTTGAATTTTGGAATACATTTTCTAGATGTTGAATGAAGGTGCGAGATTGTGTTTATTAAGTAGATTTCAATTGCACACTCATAAGCGTGTATTAAACATTGTTGAATTTTGAGATGAACTAATCATTTTTTTCAAGAAAAATTTTTTATAAGGTAGTTTTCCATTTAAATTTCAAATTAGCATATCTTATCTTCCCTCAAGCTCGGCCAAATACACCAGTGAAAACCCCATTAATTTCGTTTAAATTCAAATTCAAATTTTATTAGTCACATACACAATCATACACAGTATAATATGCAGTGAAATGCTTTATACGACCGCCAGTGACCTTAAAAAAAGAAAAGAAAAGAAAAGAAAAGCTTGTACGTTAAATAAATAATCAATAAAAAAGAAATACTAAAGAAATAATTTTAACTAGTAAAATTAACTGTTCAATAAGGGCATAATAAAATATTGCAAAAATATAGAAATATAGGGTAGATAGAGTATATATGTATATAGAATTAAAGTGTCAGTGGTTGTGCAAATATGCATGAAAGGTGACATGTGCAATTGTCCAGATGTATAAATATTTAGTGCAAGTGTGTATGAATGTGTCCATGATTGTCCAGTCAGTGTTGTGAGCTTAAAAGATGTTGTTAGTCCTGTGTGGAGGTGTGATTGAGAGACCTTATCGCCTGCGGGAAGAAGCTCCTCCTCAGTCTCTCTGTGTTGGCCTTTAGGGAGCGGAATCTCTTCCCAGACCGCAACAAAGAGAACAGTCCATTACTGGGGTGACTGAGGTCCTTCATGATCTTCCTGGCTTTAGTCCAGCACCGCTTGCTGTAGATGGAGTGCAGGTCAGGGAGCTCAGTGCGAATGATGCTCTCGGCTGATCGCACCACCCTCTGTAGAGCTCGTCTGTCCTGCATGGTGCTGTTCCCGAACCAGGTCGTGATGTTTCCCGTCAGGATGCTCTCTATGGTGCAGGAGTAGAAGTTCCTGAGCACCTTGGAGGGCAGTCTAAAGTCTCTCAAGCGTCTGAGGTGGTAGAGACGCTGCCGGGCTTTTTTCACCACGGTGTTGATGTGACAGGACCATGACAGGTCCTGCGTGATGTGAACACCGAGGTATCTGAAGCTGTCCACTCTCTCCACTGGGCTCCTGTTGATGACGGGGGTCTGGTAGTTCCTCTCCTGCTTTGTACTAAAGTCCACTATAAGCTCCTTTGTCTTACTGACGTTCAGGAGGAGATTGTTCCTCTGGCACCAGTTCTCCAGATTTCCAATCTCCTCTAGGTAGTCTGACTCATCATTGTTGGTGATCAGTCCGACCACGACGGTGTCGTCAGCAAACTTGATGATGGAGGTGGAGTTGGTAGTGGCCACGCAGTCGTGGGTGTACAAAGAGTACAGCAGGGGGCTCAGAACACAACCCTGGGGGGGTCCAGTGCTGACAGTGAGTGTGGCTGAGACATGTCCGCCCATCCTTACTGCCTGTGGTCTGCCAGTCAGAAAATTGGAGATCCACTGACATATAGATGAGCTCAGTCCCAGGTGCTCCAGCTTGGTGGTGAGTGTGGAGGGAATTATGGTATTAAAAGCAGAGCTGTAGTCGATGAAGAGCATTTTAACATAATTTCCTTTCCTAGTGTCCAGGTGAGTGAGTGATGTGTGGAGGAGATGAGAGATTGCATCGTCTGTGGAGCGGTTCTGACGGTATGCAAACTGTAGTGGGTCCAGTGTGTCGGGTAGTGAAGAAATGATGAAGTCTCTGATAAGGCGTTCAAAGCACTTCATCATTACTGAGGTGAGGGCTACAGGGCGATAGTCATTGAGGGAAGCAGGGTGTGGTTTCTTCGGGACAGGAACAATGATGGACTCTTTGAAGCATGTGGGGATCACCGACTGAGATAAAGAGATGTTGAATATCTCAGTGAACACAGGTGCTAGCTGGTCTGCGCAGGCTCTGAGAATACGACCTGAGATGCCGTCTGGTCCTGCTCCTTTCCTGGTGTTCACTCTCTTGAAGGCTCTCCTCACGTCGTGCTCGGAGATGATGAGCGCGTTCCCGGTGCTGGCTGTGTCTTCCTGTCTGCAGCCGTTAGCGCCGCTAGCATTAGCGCCGTTAGCATTAGCGCCGTTAGCATTAGCACCGTTAGCATTAGCATCGCTAGCATCTTTAGCTGCAGCCTCGAAGCGAGCATAGAAGGTGTTGAGCTCGTCTGCCAGAGTCGCGTCCGCGTTCATCATACCGGATGCTGGTGCTTTATAGTCCGTTATTGTTCTTAGTCCCTGCCACAGGCTGTGACTCTAGTTTTCTCCCGTAGCGCTGCTTCGCCTCTTTCACCGCCTTCCGGAAGTTATATGACGCAGCCTTGTACGGTTCCATGTCCCCCGACGCAAGTCCCGTGTTGTAGGCAGCGGTGCGAGATCTCAGAGCGTCGCGGATGGTTTGATCCACCCACGGCTTCTGGTTGGGAAACGTTCTGATAGTCTTTTTCTCCACCGTATCGTCTACCAGCTTCTCAATAAATCCCACAACCGCTTCGGTAAACACGCTGACGTCATCATCGGAGCTGTTTCTGAACATGTCCCAGTCTGCGTCATCGAGTGCGTCCTGTAACGCGGCCACCGATTGGTCCGTCCAGCGCGCGACCTCCCTCTGAACCGGAACTTCCTGTTTCAGCCTTTGTTTATATTTTGGCATGAGGAAGATGGCGGCGTGGTCGGATTTACCAAACGCTGGACGAGATTGTGCCTTGTAACCGTCTTTGACCGTGGTATAACAGTGGTCCAGTGTCCTTTCGCCCCTGGTGGGGCATGTGATGTGCTGATAAAAGTTCGGCGCTGCGCGTTTGAGGTTGGCACTATTAAAATCCCCCGCCACAATGAGCGCAGCGTCCCGGTGTTGTGTCTGGTGCTGTGTGAGCGCCTCATGCAGCTCGCATAAGGTAGTTTCGGTGTCTGCTTGAGGAGGGATGTAAACGGCACTGATTATGACCGATGTGAACTCCCGTGGAAGATAAAATGGACGACACATGATGGACAGTAGTTCCAGGTTTGGTGTGCAGGAGTGTGTAAGAGGAACAACGCTCGCGCTGTTGCACCAGCTGTTGTTCACCATTAAGCACACGCCGCCTCCCCTTGACTTCCCCGAGTCCCTCGTCCTGTCCATGCGGTGAACCGAGAAGAACTCGGCTGGTTGTATGGCGTGGTCTGGCACCGCTGGGTTCAGCCATGTCTCTGTGAAGCAGAGGAGATTGCAGTCCCGAATGTCTCTCTGGAACTTAATCCTGGCCCTGAGGTCATCAAGTTTGTTCTCCAGTGACTGGACGTTGGCGAGCAGGATGCTAGGCAGAGGTGTGCGGTGTGCACGGGCTCTGAGCCGGTTCCTCACCCCAGCTCGTCTCCCTCGGGTCCATCACTTCGCGTCGCGTCCATTGTTCTCCCTCAGGATCTCACTCGGCCAGCTCGGATCCGGAGTTAAAAACGTCGAATTGTGAGTACATTGTATACCAATAGAAACAAGAGTATCTCTATCATACCTAATGTACTCAATGGTGGTGATTTTGCCGATTTTAAAACACTGAAAACTAACTTAAAGAACAAAAACAAAGAAAAGGTGGTCGGAGCAGTCGTGACGGCAGCCGACCTCACCGGCGCCATCTTGGAATGGAGTTTAGTAGTTTTTACATGATGCGTGCACAAACAAACAGACACAAACTCCGAAAAACATCTTGATGTGTTTTATTACTCATCTTACGTCCCCCCTAAATTGTTTTTCCACAAATATCTTTGATGTACAGAGATGCCAACTTTAAAGTTTTATTATATATAGATATATAGAAATCTCACAGGCATCAAGTTAAAACAATAAATTGTGCCACACAGTAGCTTTTATATTATATTATGTAAAGAAAAAAATACTTAGATGTCTTTATATACAGTTCTGTGAAAAAGAATTTCCCCTTTTCCTGTTTATTTATTTATTTATTTATTATTATTTTTTAAATGTTTTTGCATACTGTACTTGTCACATTTGTATGTGATTTAATTTATTAGGGGAAAAAAGCTGTCCAAACCTGCTCGGCTCTATCTAAAAGTAATTGATGCTAAACTTAATAACTGGTTGTGCCAACTGCAATCATGCCTTTGCGATTATTTTATGGAAGATGTAACGGTTCTCACCTTCCAAAAAGTTAAACTTTTGTCTCATCAGTCCATAGAATAGTTGCCCAAAAGTTTTTTGGGAAGTGTGAGATGAGCCTTTGTCTTCTTTTTGCAGTGACTTTCACCGTGGAAATCCCACATAAATTTTGTCCACTCTCTTTCTTATTGTTGAACTATGAAAACTGACCTTAAGAGAGACAAATGAGGTCTGCAGAGGCCAGATGCCATTATGGGTAATTTTAGTAGGCTGGTCACTCCTGGGAAGGTTCATCACTGTTCCAAGATTTCTGCATTTGTGGATAATGGCTCTCACTATGAAATTGCTTTGTAATCCTTTCCAGACTGATAAAGAAATATAAAAAAAAATAATTTTGGTGCAGTTACTTTTTTAAGCCACTGTTGCATGGTGTATCTTACTGAGCAGTTACTAAAATTAAATAAATCCATATTCAATTTTCATAACACATTTTCAGTACTGTAATATTGTTATATTCATTTCTAATAGATTGAAACTATTATAAACTTTCTGAACTGTTATATTGCAGGTGCTGTTAAGGCCAGTATAATAAACTATTAGACTGCACATGGGTATTGTTTGCACCTCCCTTTCCTATAATTTCCAGTGATTATTGAATTAGTGACTTTTTATAGTCACTTTATATTGATTTCACCCTTATGTTTTAAAATATTATTCTGTTTTAAGACAAATTTATAAATATATTGTCACACACTAACCATGAAAGTAATTACATCTCAACACTGTAATTGTTAAGGTATTGTACATTTAATAATAATAAATAAAATCATAATGTGTGTTGGCTGCCTGGAAATTAAATAAATGTAATAATTATTCAGAAAATATGGCAAAAAAAAAGGTCAAGAATGCATTATCATTTTATGATGAATTTATTTTTACAAGCATAACACACAAATGCTTCTTATACAAAATGTTAATTATTGTCCTGTCTTAACAGGCTATACTGATTCAATGTATGTAACAAAAAAAGCATTTGCACTTTTGTCTGGAGTAAGTAAGTTCTCACTCACTCACTCACCTATACACTCACTTGTCGATACTGCTTAATCCTGTATAAAGTGTGGCGTGGGATGCCAATCCACCGCAGTGCACACATACACACTCACTCACACACTACAGGCAATTTGGGAATGCTAATTAGCCTAATCTGCATGTTTTTGGATTGTTCAAGGAAACCAGAGTACCTGGAGAAAACCCACCAAGCACGGGGAGCACATGCAAACTCCATGCTCACAGAGTCAGGAATTGAACCTCGACCCTGGAGGTGGAAGGCGACAGTGCTAACCACTAAGCCACCATGTTGCCCCTACACTAACGTCCCCCAGGATCAACGTGATTCCAGATATTGGTACAGATAGAGTAGGAGCCATCAGGCACTTTAGACGATGAAGTACAGTATCTTATAGGGTCAGGTTGCCAACTCCTGGTTGTGTCTGAGAGTTTGAGGAGGAAGAACCTTGCTCAAGGGCCCAACAGTGGCAGTTCGGTTGTGCCAGGGACCAGCAGTCCAACATCTAAGTCACCAAGCTACCCCGTTTAATTAAATGTAGCTTAAGTAAGATAAGGTATTTTGCTGCGATAGTGATGTGGGCATTTATAAGCCTTTTTAAGCTTTGTTAAAGAGAGATACGGTGACTGGACATTTTTCCATAGTTCACCTTAGTTAAATGTTGCTTCTGAGAATGGTTGAATTGGTTGAATAGTTTAAGCACTGAAATTGCCAGGAGGAGTACATAATTGAACATTTGACCTCAGAGGACACTAGTATAGAAGGGATTCATTTATGGTCATACTTTCTGGTATCACCCAAATAAGAAGCACTAGACAAATAAAACTGAACTGAATTGATCGTCAATGAACGTATTGTGCTGTTTAGTTTTAGTTGTTGTCAAATTGAATTATTTGTTAAATGTATATGAAATATTACACTCTGCACTTGCTCCCCTAGTGTATAAACAACTGGCAACAAATGGCAGTGGAGTAAATATAATTTTAATATATCAGTTTACTAAATGCATGACTAATCCTTTTCAATTTGTAAGATTGCATTAATCATAGTGACAGATTGATGAATCTTTAAAGTCTGACCACTGCATACTCATGAGTGCTCTTGATTCTACTACCGCTTTTGTGTGTAGATGTGGATGTGTTTTCCATTTTTTCTTCTCAATTTTTTGTGTGATTTATTTTGTTCTAGTCTTTGATTAAAAAAATAGCTGGTTTGACAGTTTTATCCTGGCATTGAATTCATTTGTATTACACAATCAACTGTATATTGTACTCTGTCCTATAGATGGTGCCATTGTTTCAGAAAGTGATGGCTTGAGATCACTGAGCGGTGCTCATGGCCCATGCCAAATTATTCATCATGCAGGGTGAATAAATTGATAAACGGTATGTTATGCTGTTTAAGATTGAATGATAAATTTAATTTGAAAATTCTAACACAACACCACATGTAAAGAGTCAAATATCACATAAATTTGATTCTGGCCTTGTTTTATATATGCCATCCATCACTCACTTTCTTAAATAAATTGTTTCATAAATCAGTAAGGAAACATTCACAAAAGGCAAATAATACTGGATGTGATAGTAGTAAAATATTGCACACCCCGTCTAAGAGGTGTAAAAAGTGACTGTGGCCACTGGGCTTGAATAATGAGATGAGAGATGATAATCTCCATGAAAGAGGTTAAAAACAGACATGGCACATCCATCCAACCGCCTGAAATGTTCCTTAGAAAGGCTGTGCATGTGTATCCTGTTTTACAGTTGGCCAGTGTTGATGAAACTTAACAATGATGTAATAATGAATAGAACTGGATAAGAAACCCAGATGTCAAGAGCTCTCAGTTAGTTTCTGTGTTTGAGTGCTAGGGGGCAATTGTTTATTGTGACACATAACAAATGCACGCATCACAACTCAAAAGAATATCATGCAAATTAAGTCTTGCGTAACATTCCAGCTTCAAAGAAACTCTTCAAGACTAGGAGGGAACATTACTCTTTTCCTAGTTACAGCCATTATGACTTCATGTGTTAGTTTAAGGTTTTAGTGGTGATACTAGAGCTGTAACAGTAATAATGTCTATAATAACTCCAGTGCTAACATAAGAAATCTATGGCACACAATATTGTTGTGTAGAATAGAGGACACTTGTTTTTTTTTTTTTTTCATTTCTGGTTTTGGCCACTCACTCACTCAGACAGAACCACTGAGGCAATTCTACCGCAGACTGAAAAGCAATTAGGTTTCAATTATGTTTGCAGAATATTTTTCCTAAATAGGGAAAGAGATACTCATACAGCCTGTGTTCTTTTTCTTAGCTGACATGGGACAATAGTGCCAAAGAAACCATAATACATAATTTTAAAAATGCCTTAATGTTATTAAGCAACCATAAAGCTTTAATCAGACTCTTTTTTTGGTAAGGTAGTTTTATATACAACTGATATGAGAAAGTCCACAGGAGCATTCGTGTTGCATAAAATTAGATATATATATTTAAAAAAAACTGATTTGTGCTTATTGAGGCAGAGACACAGTGGCTTAATGATTATAACTGTCACCTTGGCTGGGTTTGGGTTCGATTCTCACTATGCGTCTGTGTATTGAGTTTGCATGTTTCCCTGTGCTTGATGGGTTACCTCTCTGGTTTTCTCCCACAGTCCAAAGACTGTCAAGTTGCCCTTAGTGTAAGATTGAGTGTATGTGTGTGTGTGTGTGTGTGTGTGTGTGTGTGTGTGTGTGTGTGTGTGTGTGTCCTGCCATGGATTGGCACCCCATCCAGGGTGTAACCCTCCTCGTGCCCTAAGTCTCCTGGGATAGGCACCAGGATGACTGAGTGAGTGTTCTTATTAAAGGTAACAACTTCATGACTTAACATCTTAAAATCATGAAAATGTTTAAGTAGGTTCAAGTCAATGTCTCAATTTTTCTGTAATTCTGTAATTGTATGACGCAGCAACACTACTTAAAGTAATCTTCTGTTTTGCACTTGAAAAATGTATAGAAATTATAACAGAGCATAAACACTGGGTAACATGTTGTATTACACAGTCTGCTTGTGAAGAGTCAAAGACATACACCTTGCCTGGGGTATCTGGTTACAAATGGAAGCATGAGTCATTAGGCTTCTATATAAATTTTGTTTTTTAGCAAACAGGCTTAAGGTGAACTAGATGGTGAAGCAACAGCCATTAAATCCTTACCTTTCCTTTTGTCAGCTTGTCATTTGCTCTTTTCATCTTCTTCTTTAGCAACATGATTATAAATTTTTTTCCAAGGGCACAGGTGAGATCTGATTCCATCTGCTTTTTATATGTTCTAATAGGATTAGTAATTTGCCATAAAAAGAGAGTTTTAACAGACTTACTAATACAACACATACTGTACTTACAAACATACTAATCATGCATGACCAACATCCCCCCAAAAATTAAATACCATTTGTGAATAGGTTTGACAGCTTTTATGTCATGGTAATGTTGACATAGCGTTGAGGTTAGGGACAGTGCCTCAGGATTAGCAGACCAAGGTAGTGGTCCCTATCTTCAAGAAACGGGACTGGAGACTGTGTTCCCACTTTAGGGGGATTACACTTCTCAGCCTCCCTGGGAATGCCAGTGTACTTGAGAGAAGAGTCAGGACATCAGTCAAACCTGATTCAGGAGGAGCAATGTGAATTCCCTGCTGGCTATGGAACAATGAACCAGGAGGATTCACAGTCTGTTTTAGCAAACTCCTACAGTATTTTGTGGAATGTGTTTTGTGGAAATATGACCGTTTCTCTGACAGGGCTGCCCCTTTTCATCAATTCTGTTCATAATCTTTATGGACAGAACTTCTACAGTATGCACAGCCAAGGGGCCAGGGTATCCAGTTTGCTGACCTTAGGTTTGTATATCAAGTTATTTGCAGATGATGTGGTCCTGGTAGTTTCATCGAGCAGTGACTTCCAGTGTGATCTGGGGCCTTTTGTATCTGAATGTGACATTGCCCAGATGAGGGTCAGCACCTCCAAATCTGAGGCCATAGATCTCAATTGGAATGCCTTCAGGTTGGAAGTGAGATCCTGCCTCAAATGGAGGAATTGACGTCTGTCACATTCTTAGTTATGAGCAAGGGTAAATTGGAGCGAGAGACTGACACACGGATCAGTGCAGTAATTAAAGAGCTGAGTTGAAAGGCTTACTGTTCAGTCTATGTTCCAGCCCTCACTTATGGTCATGATCATTGGGTAGTGACCAAAAGACTGAGAAGATGAGAGAAAAGGTAAGGAGCTCAGACATCTGGGCAGAGCTCAAGGTAGAGCTGCTGCTCCTCCACACTAAAAGGACCCAACTGTGGCAATTTGGGCATCTGATACACTGTAAAAAAATTCTTGCTACTCCAACTAAAAAATTTCTAGTGACCTGTTGCATCTAAAATTTTTAGTTGGCTCAATTTAAGTTGTATAAACTATTTTGTTTTTGCTGTGCTGATTACCTCTAAATGTACACACAAATTGAAATAAAACATTCTGTCAACTAAATGTTCTATGCTGAATAAACATGCCTAGTTAGGCCAACAAGCAGTCTCAAATTGAAATATAATGTTGTGTCAATTAAATGTTCCAAGTTGACTGAAAGGTACATTTTGAATTGGAAATTATGCTTGCATAATTATAAAATTAACATCTTAAAGTTTACTTGAGTAGGTTATTCACTGTAGCCACATTTCAAATAACATGACACATTCCTCTAAATTTGAATATTTTTTTAATGTAAACTTTAAACACCTGTTAAAGGCTATCAACATTGATTAAGTGCAATCCAGATACTCTATTTCAACAAATAAACAACTGCTGCATTGTTATAACAAAATATGCAAATAACATTCCAAAATGCAAGAATGAAGCTGTGCCCTTAACATTCATGTTACAAAGCTTATTAATATCACACTCAGTCAAAACAGTATACTGGATAAATAGACTTCTGCCTTGTAGAACAAAACATACTGATATTTCTCAGTAAAAACGTGCAGTGGCTTATTTGAAAATAATAAAATATTTGCTTTAACTCAGAAATGGTTTAAGATAAATAAAAAAAAAATAAGTAAATGTTTAATTTTGCCAAGCTCCAAGATTGTTTGCAGATGCAGTAAGCACTGTTTCCCAGATATTCTCCCTATAATACCTGAAATACAAAAAGAAAAATATATGAATAACTAATTAAGTAACCGTTTGTAGTTCAAAACCATTAAAAATCCTAGACAAAAAATGTCCGTTTAGCCATTACAATCGTTTTCAGACACTATAAGGTTAATGAATGATGAAGGAGTGAGAACATTAAGCTATCTCAGTGGCGCACGTCTTTTTCAAATAGCCTTTGAAATTATCAGTCATTAAAATGATTAAAATGCATGTAACGTAAGTAAACTTTAGCGGTTTCATAGATTAACATTAATGTCAATGTACATACCATCTGAAAAAAAAATGCGTTAGGAGCTGAAACGAGTGCTTTGTCAGATAACTACTGTAACACTCCAAATTATATAAATAAACACTCGAAAATATAATGTTCTAAAGCTTGCTGCTGGATAATATATATGTTATAAAGCTAAAATTGCTAATTACTTTGCAGGACAGTTAGTTTCCATGAAGTACTCACCATTTCGGCAGGAAATAGCGGGAAGTTCGAAAATTCTGGAAGAACGCTTTTGCGCATGCGCAGAGGTCCCTCTTGTTCGTCCAACATAAAATTGTTTGTGTGCAGTTAAATGTTTCATGAACACAGTTTTATTCGTTGCCTCGATGAAACTTTCGTAGTTGAGTAATGAAATTTATACAATCATTGAGAAAACATATTTTTCTTTTTTGACACCAGCATTATATTAGCCCAACATATATTTCTTTGTTCCAACAACTATTTTCAGGATTTATTTTTTACAGTGTATGGATGCCTCCTGGATGCCTACCTAGGGAGGTGTTTCAATCATGTCCAGTGGTGAGAAGGCCCTGGGGCAGATGAAGGCCCCAATTTAAATATAAATACTTTGCTGATTTTATTTAATGCCTAGACATTATGCTATAAAGCACATTTTTTACTTCATACATTTTGATTGATAGTCAATTTAACTGATTTAAAATCAGTGTAAAATATTTAAAAATTACTACAATATAATAAATAAAACCGTATAATAAATATAATAAAACTACTACAACATGCGTTCCATCATTTATATAAAAGAAACGTCCTCTGACTTTCAACTGTTTTTACTTTCAGTAAACTTAATGTGTAAATATTTGTATGAACACTAAAAGAGTCAACACCATAAGACTAAAAATGTTTCACAATGTGTCCCTGAATGAAGGGAGGCTCAAAATCAGTCAGTACCAGTCAGTATCTGGTGTGGCCACCAGCTGCTTGAAGTACTGCAGTGCATCTCCTCCTCATGGACTGGACCAGATTTGTCAGTTCTTGCTGTGAGATGGAGGGATTGTGTGTTCCTGGTGTGACTCGGGCAGTTGTTGTGGCCATCCTGTACCTGTCACGCAGGTGTGATATTCGGATGTACCCATCCTGTGCAGGTGTTGTTACACGTGGTCTTCCACTGCGAGGATGATCAGCTGTCCTTCCTGTCTCCCTGTAGCGTTGTCTTAGGCGTCTCACAGTGAGGACATGGCAATTTATTGCCCTAGCCACATCAGCAGTCCTCATGCCTCCCTGCAGCATGCCTAATGCACATTCACGCAGATGAGCAGGGACCCTGGGCATCTTTCTTTGGGTGTTTTTCACAGTCGGTAGACAAGTCTCTTTAGTGTCCTGCGTTTTTAGAACTGTGACCTTAAATGCCTACTTTCTGTAAGCTGTTAAGGTCCTAACGACCATTCCACAGGTGCATGTTAATTGATTATGGTTAATTGAACATGCATGGAAAACATTGTTTAAACCCTTTACAATGAAGATCTGTAAAGTTATTTGGATTTTTACAACATTATTATTGAAATACACAGTCCTGAAAAAGGGGCGTTTCTTTTTTTTGCTGAGTATATAACATTTAATATACATTCTTTTTTTGCACACATAAATCAGTTTTTTGCACATCAAGAAAAAAATATTTTCATAGGCATTTAGAACTCAGACAGAACTTTGCACAATTGCTCAGAGATTGCTTACATGGGCACTCTTAGCTGTGCACGGAGAATTATTTCAGCTGTATGCAGTGGTGTCAAAAGTATTCACATTCATTACTTGAGTAGAAGTATAAATACGAGGGTTTAAAAAGACTTCTTTATAAGTTGAAGTATCAACTCAAGCTTTTTACTCAAGTAAAAGTGTAAAAGTACTGGTTTCAAAACTACTTAGTATAAAAGTAAAAGTAACGTGAGGGGGGAAAAAAGCATTAAGGATAAAAGCTTAGGCTGTGCCACGACCTATATACTGCACTAACACCTCATAAACAAAAAAGAAAAGAAAAATGTGTTGTTGTTTTGTTGTATTTTTTAACGACCATAGTGATTTGGGATACTGTATATGGCAATTGAAAAAGAATGCATTTTAGTACAATGCAAATGCATTAAAGAACCATATATGTGTACTACTGAGCATTAACATGTTTTATGGAGAAGAAGATATGATAACTAGTTGCCTATAAGTATTTTAATGGTGCAAAAAGTCAAACTTCAGAGGCATGTCATCAGTAACCTTTATTGGAATGTAAATGTACATCCAAGCTTAGCTGCAGGAATCTGTGAGGGCAACATACAAGAAAATTAGTGTACCCAGGGCAGGCTTGTGTGTGTGTGTGTGTATATATATATAATTCCTGTTACCTTCCTGGTGCTGTTACCTTCCTCGCTGGTGCTGGTTGTGACATTTCGCTTGATTTTTGAGTCTCTATCACGGACATCTTCGTCTACTTATCACAACCTTATCAACTGAAAATGCTAATTTATTCAAACGTCCTTGCTGGATTATGTGACGTGACATCATGTGCAGGTGCGATGGATCGCGTACCAACCAACAGGGTGTCAGAATTGTATGTTTATACTTCTCATCTGTAACGTCCTTCGGTATAGAAGAAAATAAAGATCACATAGACAAACGGAGTTGTTAGCGGATGTGCCGTTTACTTTTTTGTTCTCTCATGCACATGCCCAGTGACCGATTACACATGCTTAGTTACCTCATCCCGCTCGACGTGCTTACGTGCTTACGTCAGAGTCAGGATGCTGAACAGAAAACTTGGAACAGAAGTACATGCAAACATTACATCATCCAACCACAATCAAATTCGATCCATCCGGATGATGCGATTTATCCGGATCATTTATTTATTTATTTATTTTTGAATGACAAGCTGAAATAAAATAGGAGTAACGAGGCTATTTTTTAAATGTAAGAAGTAGAAAGTACAGATAATTGCGTGAAAATGTAAGGAGTAGAAGTAAAAAGTCGGCTGAAAAGTAATTACTCCAGTAAACTATAGATACCCAAAATTTCTACTTAAGTAAGGTAACGAAGTATTTGTACTTCGTTACTTGACACCTCTGGCTGTATTGATTTTTTCCTACCAACAAGATTAACTTGTGCCTGCACTGTCTGACAGTTTGATTTAATCACTGTCACAATGAAAATCATCTTTTGGGCTCCAAATATGTAAAACATCAGAAATGTGGGCATAAATATGACATCGGTAATTATTTATATCATATAAATTAACTGTGTGGAAGTGAAAATGAAGGAGATAGCAGGACATAATGTTTTAAGACAGTGTAAGCTACAGTAAAGTGTAGCAGATGCGTGCTTGCTTGACTTACCCTTTTCTTTACAAGACAGCACAAAAAACATAAAAAATGGCAACAAGCAAAATTTAATTATAGCATCAAATTTATTAATTTGATAAATATAGAATTAAAGCATGATTAGATAGCCCGCTTTCTCAAACACATAAAAATTTCATTACCTCAGTTAAGTATCTTGTGCCACATTAAACTGTATCACATAAAACTGGAACATAATTTAGGAAAATAAACTCAATATTTCGACCTGTTCAATCACTTGTGGCAACTTTAGATCGAAAGAATAGACAGAACGTTTTCAACTAATTTAAGCTTCATGCATTGTATCATTATAATTAGATTTCAGTGAATCAATACTGTTTCACTGGTGAATAATGAATGTAGAACCTGTTAAGGCAAATTAGAAGTAGTTTAGGACTTTAAATGTAATAATATGTTGACCATAGAATCCTGTTACATGTTTATTTAAATACCTGCCGTCTTTTCGTGCATTTTATTTGTTTATATTTAAATTGTCTCTTGATTTTTTTTTACTTTATATTGCTGCTATCATTAATGAAAAAATATCTTCTTCTTGCAAGTGCTCATCTTTAAAGTCAGTGATCTAGAAACAATAATAAAAATAATCAATCGAACAAACATCCCAGACACCTCTGTTCAAGCACACTTAAATTTCAATACTCTGAAAACGAACTTAACAGAAATTTAACTTACTCATCCCTGATGCTAATATACACAAATACTAGTTGAATGGGGGAAAAAAGATACAGTATTATATTTTAAAGAATTTATAATAAATATATATATATTTTTTCATCCGTAAAGAATTGATAATGTTCAGAGGTTTGGTAAATCTATTTAGAGCTGCTGTCCAATTAGTCCCTTCTCCCTGAAAGCTATCGAATGCCAAACACACTACATCATTCACTCTGTATGAGAAACACATGTAGAGGGAAAAGTAGGTCAGTACTAAAGAGCTCTATATTGGGGTCTCAAACGTCTTTGGTAACTTCATCACACTGAATGAGAGGTCAGTTGATACAAAAATGGGTTCATTTTCAATAGATTTCCACTGATTTCTTATTTCCAGCAAGTTAAGTATTTCTAAATAAAACACTTGCAGAATCAAAATAATGTTAAAAGTTAAAAGTGATGACATTTATTGGCGCAAGAAGTAAAACAATATGAAAAAGACCCAAATTGAGCTCACTTAGAAACAATCACAACATATTCTAACACAGAAAGGAGAAAATGTCTCCATGGTGCAGTTACCTCATGTTTTGGGCACATTGTTGAACCTAGTCAGATCAACCCAAGAACATAACACTGCCCCCAAACGCTTGTACTGTATAGTAGGCATTAGGCTGCATCAATTTATCCACCACTCTTCTTACCCCGATGCACCCATCATTTGGGAAGAGGGTAAAACTGGACTCATCGGACCACATTAACTTTTTCCGCTCCATAGTCCAATCCATATGCTTTCTAGCAAATTGAAACCTTTTTCTGAATAGTCTCATTGATACACAACTGTTTAGTCCCAAACCCTTAACTCACTAACTTCTCTTCCCATTGTGCTTGTGGAAATGCCCCTACTTTTACTATTTAGCTATTTTCACAATTTTTTTTTCTTTAAATTTTTTCTTTTTTTTAAATGATTTGATTTCACCAAATGTTTAAGTGCTCTCCGATCATGATCATTCAAAATTATTTTACAGCCCGATTTCTTCCTGGAAGATGATGATCATTGTTTTAATAATGTGTTGGACACTTCTAAACCAAATTTTAGTACTTTCAGCAATCTCCTTAGTTGTTTTTTTTGCTTGATCTGAAACAGGATAATATCGTTTCCACGATCACTGTATATGTCATCTGAAATGGTTATATTTCATATAAGAAATTATAAGCTATTCACTGCATTAGTTAAGCATAGATAACTTGTTGCGATTTGAAATATATTAATACCTGCAGTAATTTTTCAATGGAAGGATCTTACCTTTTTGCTTAGTTAAATCCATGTCCAGGTGGTGAGTTTTTTCCCCGTCCAAGCAGTGTGCATTACATAAGACAGCCAGGCCCATCTACTGAAAAGTTTGTAGGAGATGAGGAAGTGGTGTTCTTAGAAACAAAGAAAAGAAGCAAAGAAAAATGGGAATTTATCCAAAGTTAAATAATGATGTGGTGCTTGAGGCTTGGTCATTCTACCAAGCTTCTACCTTCCTCAGCCAAACAGTGATGTCACTAAGTTAGTTTTTCAAAAATGTGTTAATTAGCCTACAGGTAGACCCCTAATGAAACTGATTCAAATGTGTCTTTGTATCAGAGAAAGCACTCAGTCATTGACTTATTGGAGATGTAAGATATTTATAAGGAAACTGAGCTAATTACTATAGATACCTCCGTTGTGTTCAGGAGTGGGATGGAGCCACATGCATTTTGGTGGTCTGGAAGGTGGGTGTCTAGGGGAACACATCAATAAGTTGGCTGTTTTTATTGCAACATGGATATTGTGTTTTTTGTTGAGAGCAACCAGACTCAGCAGGGAACCCATCCTCATTTGGGTGATAACGGATAGAATTTATATAACATCATGTATGTTATGCAGCTGAAAGTTCAATATAACAGAAGTTATTTAAATTAACATGAAGTTCTGTTCAGCAAACGGGAGTCAGCAAGAGCAGAGGGCAGATGGGGTCTGGATCACTGGGAGCACAGGAGCAGCATGTTTAGCTCCTAACCATCATGAAGCGGAATCCAGGTGAAGCTGGTCCGTCTCTGGATGCCTCAGGATACTTGCAGGGTTGGCCTTTGTCTACTGAAGCTGGCACAATCTCCAGATGCCTCGGGATGGGTAGAAAAATAAAGAACAGGTGGAAAAAATTAGCGTAGTTGCCATTCAGGATAGATGTACTGGAGTATGAGGTTATGGGATGAATTACTGTACATGTATGCCAGATTAAAGAGATGCGTCTTGAGTCTACTTTTAAACTGGAAAACTGTGTCTGAGCCCTGAAAATTGTCTGGAAGGCTAGTCCAAAGTTTTGGGATAAAGTATTTTTTTCCAAAGTATGTAAGTAATACTATTTTGTAACTAATTCTAAACTGAACAGGTAGCCAGTGCAGGGATGATAATATTGGGGTTATATGATCATATTTTCTCGTGAGTGAGAACGTTGGCGGCTGCATTTTGGACTAACTGTAGCTTGTTTATTGAGGATGCTGGACAACCACATAGTAATGCATTACAATAGTTCAGTCTGGAGGTCATGAATGCATGAACTAGCTTTTCTGCTTCAGATACGGATAAGATGTTCCTAAGCTTGCCAATATTTCTAAGGTGGAAAAAGGCTGTTTTTGTGATATTGGAGATATGGTTTTCAAAGGACAAGTTACTGTATAATATTATGCCCAGGTCTTTCACTGTCGAGCTTTTACTAACTTTACATCTTTCTAAACACAAGCTGAATTGGAAGAGCTGTTGTGTACTGGTTTTTGGGCCAATAAGTAATATCTCTGTCTTATCTAAATTTAGTAAAAGAAAGTTATTGGTCATCCAATCTTTTATATCCTGGACACACTCAGTTAGTCTAGACAACTTAGGTATTTTGTTGAGATGTATAACTGTGAATCTTCAGCATAACAATGGAAACTAATCCCATGTCTTCTAATGATGTTACCCAAGGGAAGCATGTATATTGAGAACAGCAGAGGTCCTAAAACTGACCCTTGTGGGACCCCATATTTCACTGGCATTACATCAAACAGTTCTCTATTTAGATCTACAAAATCGTATCGATCAGACAGCTATCGATGTAAACTATTTTAATGCCTGTCCCTGAATACCTTTGTGACATTGTAAGTGATCTATGAGAATATTATGATCTATAGTGTAGAATGCAGCACTAAGATCAAGACTAGTATTGAGATGCAGCCTTGGTCCGAAGCTAAAAAAAAGTCATTTGCAATTTTAACTAGTGCAGTTTCTGTACTATGATGGGGACTGAAGCCTGACTGAAATTCTTTGAGGATGTTGTTTTCCTGCAAGAATGTGCATATTTGAGTTGATACTACCTTTTCTAATATTTTTTATATAAACGGAAGGTTTGAAATCGGTCTGTAATTTCTTATTTAATTCGGGTCTAAATGAGATTTTTTAACAAATCTGCCAACTTGAAAAGTTTAGGGACGTGACCTATATGTAATGAAGAATTAATAATGTTTCGAAGCGGCTCTCCAACTGTATGCATTACTTCTTTTAAAAATCTGGTTGGGATTGTATCTAACAAGCATGTTGTTGATTTAGCTGAGGTGATAAGTTTATACAGCTCTTCCTGTCCTATACCTATAAAGCACTGAAAATCTAAATGTGAAGCTTTAAACTGGACTGGATCATGAGATGCTATTAGAGGTTGAACCTCCATTATTTTCTTCCTGATGCTATCGATTTTTTTCATTGAAGAAGTCCATAAAGTCTTCACTTCTAAACTGTGATGGGATACTCTCTGCAGGCATCATAGGTTTTGTTAGGCGAGCCACTGTACTAAATAAGAACCTGGGATTGTTTTTGTTTATAGCTATCAGTCGGCTCAGATGCTCGGCCCTAGCAGCTTTTAGAGCCTGTCTACAGCTGCACATGCTATCTTTATACGCAATTTGAAACTTATAATTTAGTTTTTCTCCACTTTCGCTCAAGGTTACCGGTTGCTCTCTTTAGGGGGTGAGTATGACTATTGTACCATGGTGCAAGTGTTTTATCTATGACTTTTTTTAATCTGATAGGAGCAACAGTGTCTCTGTACTGGTAAAAATAGTGCCCATGCTGTTAGTCACTTCATCTATATCGTCTGCATTTAGGGGTCTAATAAGAAATTTGGACAGATCCAGCAGATTACTTGTGCCGCGTGGGGAGACACAGCTAATCTGTTATACAGGTAAAATCTCTATATTAGAGACATCTATACCATGAGATATAATTAAATCTAGCGTATGATTAAAGTGGTTAAAGAGTTGCTCCATTTATATTTTGTTTAACCCCAAAGGAATTTAGCAAATCCATAAATGCGAGTGCTAATGTTAAAGTCTTCTACTATCAACACTTTGTCAGAGTTAACCAATAGGTCTGACAGCAGATGTCCAAAGTCTTTAAAAAAATCAACATATGGCCCCGGGGGTCTGTTCACGGTCGCAAGGGTAAAATATAGCAAGGGGTTATTATGCATTTCACTTAATGATAAGCGCTTCAAATGAGTTAAACCTGGGCCTTGTTTTCTGAGTAAAAGTGAGTACACATTGTAGATAGTTGCCACACCACCATCCTGACGGAGTAGACGCATTCAGACCGATATATTCATTTAGTCTAAGCCAGGTTTCAAGTGAGTGAGTCAAGGAAATAATCTGAGATCATTTCATTAACAATAAGTGCTTTAGGTGCAAGGGATCTGATGTTGAGAAGTCTAAACTTTAGAGGTAGATTTTGATTACTTATTTGGCCTTTTTCTGATTTTATGGTTATTAGATAGTTTTGAGCAAATGTAATGAATTTATTATTTTTTCTTACTATTCAGGGAATTTATACAATTTCTATAGGACAAGCTATGTGTGCACGGTGAGTTGTAATGTGGCTAATATGAATGGAATCTAAGGTATGACTTCTCCAGCTCCGCTAGGGTGAAGGCCATCAGTATGGTAGAGTCTAGGACGCTCCCAGAAAACATTCCAGTTATCAACAAAGTGTAATCTCTATTGATATATAAAGATGGCGCCGGTGAGGTCGGCTGCCGTCACGACTGCTCCGACCACCTTTTCTTTGTTTTTGTTTTTTAAGTTAGTTTTCAGTGTTTTAAAATCGGCAAAATCACCACCATTGAGTACATTAGGTATGATAGAGACACTCTTGTTTCTATTGGTATACAATGTACTCACAATTCGACGGTTTTAACTCCGGATCTGAGCTGGCCGAGTGAGATCCTGAGGGAGAACAATGGACGCGACGCGAAGCGACGGACCCGAGGGAAACGAGCTGGCGTGAGGAACCGGCTCCGAGCCCGTGCACACCGCACACCTCTGCCTAGCATCCTGCTCGCCAACGTCCAGTCACTGGAGAACAAACTGGATGACCTCAGGGCCAGGATAAAGTTCCAGAGAGACATTCGGGACTGCAACCTTCTCTGCTTCACCGAGACATGGCTGAACCCAGCGGTGCCAGACCACGCCATACAGCCGGCCGAGTTCTTCTCGGTTCACCGCATGGACAGGACGCGGGACTCAAGGGGAGGCGGCGTGTGCTTAATGGTGAACAACAGCTGGTGCAACAGCGCGAGCGTTGTTCCTCTTACACGCTCCTGCACACCAAACCTGGAACTACTGTCCATCATGTGTCGTCCATTTTATCTTCCACGGGAGTTCACATCGGTCATAATCAGCGCCGTTTACATACCTCCACAAGCGGACACTGAAACTGCCTTATGCGAGCTGCATGAGGCGCTCACACAGCACCAGACACAACACCGGGACGCTGCGCTCATTGTGGCGGGGGATTTTAATAGTGCCAACCTCAAACGCGCAGCGCCGAACTTTTATCAGCACATCACCAGGGGCGAAAGGACACTGGACCACTGTTATACCACGGTCAAAGATGGTTACAAGGCACAATCTCATCCAGCGTTTGGTAAATCCGACCATGCCGCCATTTTTCTCATGCCAAAATATAAACAAAGGCTGAAACAGGAAGTGCCGGCTCAGAGGGAGGTCGCGCGCTGGACGGACCAATCGGTGGCCGCGTTACAGGACGCACTCGATGACGCAGACTGGGACATGTTCAGGAACAGCTCCGATGATGACGTCAGCGTGTTTACCGAAGCAGTTATGGGATTTATTGGGAAGCTAGTGGACGATACGGTGGAGAAAAAGACTATCAGAACGTTTCCCAACCAGAAGCCGTGGGTGGATAAAACCATCCGCGACGCTCTGAGATCTCGCACCGCTGCCTACAACACGGGACTTGCGTCGGGGGACATGGAACCGTACAAGGCTGCGTCATTTAACGTCCGGAAGGCGGTGAAAGAGGCGAAGCAGCGCTACGGGAGAAAACTAGAGTCACAGCTTCAACAGAGTGACTCTAGGAGCCTGTGGCAGGGACTGAGAACAATAACGGACTACAAAGCACCAACATCCGGTATGACGAACGCAGACGCGACTCTGGCAGACGAGCTGAACACATTTTACGCTCGCTTCGAGGCTGCAGCTAAAGACGCTAGCAATGCTAATGCTAACGGCGCTAATGCTAACGGCGCTAATGCTAGCGGCGCTAACGGCTGCAGACAGGAAGACACAGTCAGCACCGGGAACGCGCTCATCATCTCCGAGCACGACGTGAGGAGAGCCTTCAAGAGAGTGAACACCAGGAAAGCAGCAGGACCAGACGGCATCTCAGGTCGTATTCTTAGAGCCTGCGCAGACCAGCTAGCACCTGTGTTCACTGAGATATTCAACATCTCTTTATCTCAGTCGGTGATCCCCACATGCTTCAAAGAGTCCATTATTGTTCCTGTTCCAAAGAAACCACATCCTGCTTCTCTCAATGACTATCGCCCTGTGGCCCTCACCTCAGTAGTGATGAAGTGCTTTGAACGCCTTATCAGAGACTTCATCATTTCTTCACTACCCGACACACTGGACCCACTACAGTTTGCATACCGTCAGAACCGCTCCACAGACGATGCAATCTCTCATCTCCTCCACACATCACTCACTCACTTGGACACTAGGAAAGGGAATTATGTTAAAATGCTCTTCATCGACTACAGCTCTGCTTTTAACACAATAATTCCTTCCACACTCACCACCAAGCTGGAGCACCTGGGACTGAGCTCATCTATATGTCAGTGGATCTCCAATTTTCTGACTGGCAGACCACAGGCAGTAAGGATGGGCGGACATGTCTCAGCTACACTCACTCTCAGCACTGGAGCCCCCCAGGGTTGTGTTCTGAGCCCCCTGCTGTACTCTTTGTACACCCACGACTGTGTGGCCACTACCAACTCCACCTCCATCATCAAGTTTGCTGACGACACCGTCGTGGTCGGACTGATCACCAACAATGATGAGTCGGACTACCTAGAGGAGATTGGAAATCTGGAGAACTGGTGCCAGAGGAACAATCTCCTCCTGAACGTCAGTAAGACAAAGGAGCTGATAGTGGACTTTAGTACAAAGCAGGAGAGGAACTACCAGACCCCCGTCATCAACAGGAGCCCAGTGGAGAGAGTGGACAGCTTCAGATACCTCGGTGTTCACATCACGCAGGACCTGTCATGGTCCTGTCACATCAACACCGTGGTGAAAAAAGCCCGGCAGCATCTCTACCACCTCAGACACTTGAGAGACTTTAGACTGCCCTCCAAGGTGCTCAGGAACTTCTACTCCTGCACCATAGAGAGCATCCTGACGGGAAACATCACGACCTGGTTCGAGAACAGCACCATGCAGGACAGACGAGCTCTACAGAGGGTGGTGCGATCAGCCGAGCGCATCATCCGCACTGAGCTCCCTGACCTGCACTCCATCTACAGCAAGCGGTGCTGGACTAAGGCCAGGAAGATCATGAAGGAGCTCAGTCACCCCAGTAATGGACTGTTCTCTTTGTTGCGGTCTGGGAAGAGATTCCGCTCCCTAAAGGCCAACACAGAGAGACTGAGGAGGAGCTTCTTCCCGCAGGCGATAAGGTCTCTCAATCACACCTCCACACAGGACTAATAACATCTTTTAAGCTCACAACACTGACTGGACAATCATGGACACATTCATACACACTTGCACTAAATACTCATACATCTGGACAATTGCACATGTCACCTTTCATGCATATTTGCACAACCACTGACACTTTAATACCATATTTCTATATTTTTGCAATATTTTATTATGCCCTTATGCACAGTTAATTTTACAAATTTTACTAGTCAAAATTATTTCTTTAGTATTTCCTTTTTATTGATTATTTATTTTACGTACAAGATTTTATTTTCTTTTTTTTTTAAGGTCACTGGCGGTCGTATAAAAGCATTTCACTGCATATTATACTGTGTATGATTGTGTATGTGACTAATAAAATTTGAATTTGAATAAAATTTGAATTTGAATTTGATTTGTTGACACCAAGATTGTAACTATTAATTTAAGGCAAATAATCTACTAAACCTCTCGATTCCTCGCTGAAATGTGGGAAGCGATCTAGATGCGATGATCCTTGTCATGGGTAAAGTGCTACGGACTTTCTCAAACCAGGCTCCTGAAGTCCTTCTTCAGGATCTCCGTATGCCTCAGCCTGGTGTCGTTCGTGCCAGCATGAAGGGCCACAGCTGCAATGTTCCCCCTCAGGGCCACATAACGTTTATTATATATAGTTTGTAAATATTGTTTATATCTTTGTTTGGTTGTGGTGCACCTTTTTAGTGTCATTCATTCCATAACCTCATACTCCAGTACATCTATCCTGAATGGCAACTACGCTAATTCTTTCCACCTGTTCTTTATTTTTCTACCCATCCCGAGGCATCTGGAGATTGTGCCAGCTTCAGCAGACAAAGGCCAACCCTGCAAGTATTCTGAGGCATCCAGAGAAGGACCAGCTCTACCTGGATTCCGCTTCATGATGGTTTGGAGCTACACATGCTGCTCCTGTGCTCCTAGTGATCCAGACCCCATCTGCACTCTGCTCCTGCTGACTCCTGTTTGCTGAACAGGACTTTTACTTTATTTAGTTTGGTATAATACAAGTTTGCTTTATCTACTTGTTTGTGTTTGTCCTTTTTACTCACCGGCCTTTTAACGCAACACCGACACAAAGATAAAAGACCTCTCGATTTTTGTAGCCACAGTTAATATAAAATTAGCTGGTCGTTACACGGTAAAACCGACGCCATCTTTTCTATGTATTGACGGGTCTCCAGAGCTGTCGTTCAGTTATGGTAATGGGCGTTTTGTTTTACCGCTGTAGCGGTAGACCAATCATAAAGGACCGCACCATCTGACCAATCACAGCAGTGAGGGCTCACGGAAAGGAGGGGAGACTGAATCTTCTAACTGCTTCACACGAGTCGTTTACGAATCATTTAGAAATGGGGTAAAAATTAAATCTAATTTTGGAGAAAACTAAAGTGTTTTTTGACCTTGCATACATGTAAACCTGTTTTAAAAGAGTCATTAAGCAATATTAGCAACCTTTAAAATGGCATAATAGGACCCCTGGAAAATTAGTGTCTGATCAAATGAAGTTGAATAATATGATCTTTTTTCCAGAAATCAGGAAAATGGATTGAAATAAACTTTACAGAACACAGTTATGAGAATATTAACCACCGTTATTTCGCTATAATTCTACTAATGCACGTATCTAGCGATTTATGAGTACTTGGATACAATCGAGGTAGAAAAATAGAATGTATGCCGGAGCCATGATCCCGGAGCCAGTCCCTGCTTCATGTCTCCAGGATCTCCCTGGGAGTTCCTAATGGCGCAAGCATGTGAATATCTATTGAAGTGACTTCAGGACTGTATGGGAGATATGGCAATAACTCACAGCCGAGTTCCAGTGCTGTGCAGGTGGTTATGTGAATGATTATTTGTACAGTTCCATTAGACAGATGTGGCTCTTCTGCAAGTTAGTGACAATTTATTGATCGATTTTCAGGGATTAGCCAACATACTCTCTGCTTGTTCACAGCAACTGCATTCACATATGTAGGACCTTTTATAAAATGTTTGCACTATTCACTATACTAAGTCAAGCTGAAATGGCAAGGGATTTTATGCCTTCAGTCACAAGAATTTTCAAGTCCTGATTTGAGTTGAATGCCCCTCATAATTTTTTAAATCATGTGCAACCACACACACACACAAAGGTGGCTAGACAACTATGACATCTACCTGATTATGTTAAACTGCTTTTTCCGCCTTAGCTAAACCCACAGTGGTGTGAAATTCAAATAACTATTACAGCTGCAATTCGGCAGTAAAGACCTATTCATCATGTAACTTATGGCTTAAATTAAACTTGTCCTGAAATATATGTCATGGCAATTATGGTCTTTACTAAAGACAGGAATAACTAAGAGGATTTAAGGATTGTTATATAATCACATATCCTATTATTATTATTTGTTTTATTCACTCATATGAAAATGTTGTCATTCATCACGATATTTATCATGAAGATCATGATATTGTGTAGGGAAAACAATAAAGCTGAACGACAGGCAAAGAAAGGCTATCATGAGATTGTAAAAATAAATGTTATTAAAACACATGTAACAGCATATACAGGTTAAATACACGGTGGTATGATAAATAGGGAACGTTTTAACTAAAGTCTGTGTTAAAGAATCTTTAATATCTCAATAATGAGTCACCATTACTGTATGTAGATTCTGTGTTATCTACAGTAGATTTGTATCTATGCTTGTGAATATATAAAATACTTTAAATAAATTCACAAACAACTAATTAACATGGAAAATGCTGTTTATTCTGTATGTGATGATAAGCAACAGCATTCATTTAAAGTACTAAGTCTGCAGTAAATTATTTTTCATTGTCTTTCCCACCCAGCAGAAGATGGTGTATGAGCAGGAAATTAAAACCACTTGAGTTGCAGCCTGAGTACATCAGTAATGTGACCTCACTTACTAATTTACCTTGACACAGGGTGACGGTATCATGTGAAGAACATTAGCAGAGAGAAGTACTGTAGATGGCTCTGGAAGTTCTCTTTAGGTGACAATAAACAGCACCCTGTAAATATACTCTAGCAAAGGAGGAAATGCTAATTAAAAATGTTGAGATAACCACATTGTCTTGACTGTGACATAACACATGTGAAAAGAGCATTTGTAGTTGAATGATTCACATAAAGTTTATATTATACTGTTACACAATTATACTGTAATTCTTTCAAATTAGTTATTAATAAAAATGTTTATAATCTAAATTATATAAATCAATCAATGTATATACAGTAATTACATACAGACTCACAAGCTTCGTATCATGTACTGTACTGTACGTGAGTGCAAAAAAACTGAAATGGTCTTTGCATTTCTTAGTTAATTTTTTCTAGCTTATGTTTTAAAATAAATAAACAAATAAATAAATAAAATCACTGTTAATTCAGGGTGCCATGATGCAGTTTAGCATGTTCTCCCTTGTACTCATGAGATCCTTTCAGGTTCTCTGGTATGCTCCCTAAACCTCTGTAGCCACAATGAACCAACTAAAAGCGAAAACTGAAAGTGAATGAATAAATGAAAATTTAATAGCATTGCAAATGTGTAATTTGATTAAAGCAGGATGTACAGGACACACTGGTGCCTTGGTAAAGGGTTAAAACTGGGAAGATCAGGAAAGGTTTCCACTAACAGTTAATGACATCACTGAAAAGACTGGCATGCATTTCTCTGCTTCTGCTAAGCCAATGTGTATTCAGCTGTGAAACTCGGTCTCTCAAGATATACAATCCCTCAATCCATGGCACCTTCCCAGAGCTTGGCTAGACCATTCCTGATTAGGTCATGGGCAAATAGTGGTGTGGTGTATATATATATATTACTGTATATTACTGAACCCCTTTGTTTTTACTATATTATTATATTAATCAGTAAGTTGCTATTCGGTATGAAAGATCAATAAAACCACTAAACGTGTGCAGTGGTATCTGGCACCATGACATTAAAAGCAGATCCTTAAACTCTTAGAATTTAAGAATGATGCCTCCATGGATCAGACTTGTTTGTCCCGTACATCTTGCTGATGTTCAATTGGATTGAAATCTGTGAAATTTGTAGGCCAAAACACATTTCTACTGACTGAGTCAACTGCCATTAGGGAATTCTGTTGCCATAAACGGGTGTACAGTATGTTGTCTGCAAAAATGTATAGGTAGTTGCTATGTGTAAGTAACATTCAAATAAATGCCAGGACTTGGAACATCACACTGCCTCTGCTGGCTTGCCTTCTTTGCATCTTGGTGCAATCACTTTCTTAGGGAAGTGAAACACACTCAACATCTGGCTTTCCACATGGAAACATGAAAACATGATTCAGTAGACCAGGACACCTTCTTTTACTGCTCCAGGTTCTTGGCCCTTGTAGCACTTTCCATGGTAATAGCCAGCAAGACCTTATTTAGCAATTTGTGCTACAACCTTAAGAACTGATTATTCACCTCCTGGCTAATGTATCCTACACTACTGACATTAAATTTGAAATTAAGCATGATCTTCTTTTTTGTAGACTTTCAGCTTTACTTCATGTGGTTTAATTACAGCCATTTTTATCTATAGTCCCTCCATTTTCACAGGTACAATAACAATTGGACAAACTAACATTTATAAATATTAGGAAAATGTATTGTATATACTGGAATGTACAGGGTTTCAACAATGAAACTAAAACACCTGGTTTTAGATCACAATAATTTATTAATATGGTGTAGGGCCTCATACACCATGAAAGATACAAGTCCTGTACAGTGGCCAAAGTGATTTTGAGCCATTCTTTTTGCAGAATAGTGGCCAGGTCACTATGTGATGCCAATGGAGGAAAACGTTTCCTTACTTGCTCCTCCAAAACACCCCGACTGGCTCAATAATATTTAGATCTGGTGACTGTGCAGGCTATGGGAGATGTTCAACTTCACTTTCATGTTCATCAAAATACTCTGTCACCAGTCTTGCTGTGTGTATTGGTGAATTATCATCCTGATACACGGCACCGCCTTCAGGATACAATGTTTGACCACATGGTCCTGCAGAATGGTTCGGTAGTCCTTGCAAGTGACACAGCCATCTAGCCAAGTATTAGGCATAGGGAATGCCATGATATTGCAGCCCAAACCATCACTGATCCACTCCCATGCTTCACTCTGGGCATGCAACAGTCTGGGTGGTACACTTCTTTGGGGCTTCTCCACACCATAACTCTCCTGGTTGGGCCAAAGACAGTGAAGGTGAACTCACCATACACTTCCAGAAGTGGGCTCATATTCCAAAACACTCGTTAACCAAATCAAATTTTCTCATAAGAAATAATGGAAACTCCAATTATTCATTCCACAGTCCAAAAGAATTAATACATAAAAAATAATTAACAGATTAACAAATTAACCTGCACTTTACCTTTAAAAAAAAGTCAAATTAAGTCCCGACAGATTGTTGGGACCATTTATGCAGGCAGGCTCTGTGTATATGTGTGTGAATCTAAAGTAATCTCCCCTCTCCCTCTTCTCATCTTACACAGTTACCCTTCCTCCACTCTTTTCACACACACGTGCACGCACACAATGCACTTTTTTATCGGACAAATAAACAAGAATGCGAACATGGGAAGAAGTAAAAGTGAAGTACAAGAACATCTTACAAAATGGTAATCTTTAGTGTAGTTATCTTGATTTTCTTTTAAGACACTGGCAAATCAGTGTGTTTCATGGTTTAAAACAGCAACCAAGAAAAAGGCGGAACAGAAAAAAACAGGTGGTGGTCCGGCACCCTCTCCCTATACCCCAGCAGAAGAGCTAGCCATGGATTTTAATAGTAACAGACCAATTGTGGAGGGCATCCCTGGGGGTAGCACAGCCAGGGACCAGCAGCAGCACCACCTTTATTTCAGGTAATTGATTTAACTTGTATTGGAAAAGTGCTACAGCTGCAATGATTTCTAACTACCTTAAAGTCTAAACAACAAATGAGTGTTAGTCAGTCTTAAATCATGAGTAAGAATAAATGAATACTACATTTGTACATGAGTTATGGGTGACTTACAGTATAGTTCATGTAATGCTGTTTTGCCACTTATGTGCAGTTCGAAACAACACGCCCACACTTTTACCTGTCCCACAAATGATGCCTGAAGCATGTGTAGTAAGTGAAGTATTTATTGTGTTTTTTGTTGGTGTTTATTATTATTTTTTTGTCTTTTAAATTATACTGTAGAAATTGAGGTGATTGCGCACCTCTTTGTAATGACCTATTTGTTTCCATTGCACAGGACAGTGAAGAAACCCTGTCTGACGAGTGTCTGGAGGAATTACCTGTAAGAATGTATGATACAGGGCGTATATGTCTTTATCTGTATGTAATATGACGGTATTTTATTATTTGTGAGGTGCCGGAGTCCCCACCTCCACAGATAGGACCCCAGAGAAGCCTATAGAAAGTGCTCCAGAAGACTCCACGCACAAAAGTGCAACTGAGGTGCCCAGTATAATACTTGTCATTGAATTTGGTTGTGAGAGGCACGTATTGTGGTGTCCTCCTTTTAGTTTTTCTGTGTGCAACTGCGTGCCCTTGTCCAAGATAGAGCTGCATTGTATCGGGCTTGTGGACCTGGGTTTGGGTCTGGGAATGGAGCCATGAAATACTGCCTGCAGGCATAACCCCTGTAAGAACCCATTAGTAATTACCTATCTTATGGGAAAAGTCAATCATGTTAGCCCCAGCTTACTGTAAGTGTACGTAAAACATTGAGCTTCAAATTTCCCTTACCATGTCAAATCGTTGAAACAAATGTGACTCTCTGAAAATTCTGGAGTCATGCACTGAACCAGGCCATCTGGTTTCCACATTCGTAATGTGGCACAAAGAATTGCACACCATCTTAGAAATCAGTCAAAGGCATACTTTTTCATTCCATTACGTTTAAATAGTTCTTATATTAATTTATCGGCACATTAATACTGTGAACACCCTTTCGATTCACAAAATCCCCTTCATTGAGGCCTGGTGGGGCCTTGATAGGAATATGGGTGCAGTCTATGGCACCAATCACATTAGGGAAGCCTGGGGACACACTTCATACTTGGAATGATCATAATTGCATTATTTTCATCAACAAATAATCTATACCAGACCTGCAATGACAAAAAACTTCTGTTTTACACCCTGGGGTCTTAAGTGGCTTGGAAATAACACAAATGCCCTCAAAAACTGTTTGTAAACTTTGCGAATGGCACGACAGACAGCACTTTTCGCTACGTTCTCCGCGTCTCCAGCGGTGTAAAGGAAAGTGCCACTCGCAAAGAACCTCAGGGCAATACACACAGTTTGTGTAGTTGTTAACGCTCGACTCCGGCGAGTTGAACATTTCACATGAGGGTTTAACAAGGAAATTATATAAAAGATACCCTCACGAGAAAAGCGGTATCTCTCAATAAGTATATTGTCCTGCTGTGCCAAAGGATCCTGTCTATCACGCAATACACGAGGAATTTGAAAAACTCTGCGAATAATCCTCGCACCTTCCGTAACCGGCTGCTCTCTCAGAAACGGACAAGACATGGCTGCTACAGATTTAAGAACAGTACCTCCACTTATATAGACGCAATCAGGGGACAGAATGTTACATATTATTAGACACACACGGCGATTAACACACGAATGATGACCACAGCCACACACATGTATACATATACTGTATGTATGTTTAAATACATCCATATATATATAAAAAAACAAAAAAGAATATATATGTATCTATATATACGTTTTATATATCAGGGGATTAAGGCTGCATATATATATATATATATATATATATGTGTGTGTGCAAGATACTTTTCTTTCCCCACGTGAGTCAGTCCACGTCAGTCGTGCTCTTTAACCAATCAGATTTCAACCAATCATAACCCACCAGGAGCGCAGCCTTAATCCTGTTTACATGAAATAAACCTGCTCCCGAGCAAGTTCAAGCTTACGGACATGTTGCTATGACAACAAATGCGAGAAGCGGATCGGAGAACGAAACAATCCTTCAACAATCCACAACAATCAAATCCGGCTAACTGAGTTAGCGACGTACGAAGAACGGACCTGTGGTCACAGTGTTATAGTAAACTGTACACGCCTGAACGGATGTTGATTATGCTAGTAAGAGATGCGCACTAAGAGCCAGCAGGCTAGACGATTACCCACAATTCCACACCGCAAGAGAGAGAAAAACCGTTAGCTCAGTTGTGATCACGTCACGCTCGGTGTCAAAACAAGAACCGCATGTGTGCAACATAACTGAGGAGGAGCTTCTTCCCGCAGGCGATAAGGTCTCTCAATCATCACTACACCACACAGGACATCTTTTAAAGCTCACAACATTGACTAATAACATCTTTTTAAGCTCACAACATTGACTGGACAATCATGGACACATTCATACACACTTCCACTAAATATTTATACATCTGGACAATTGCACATGTCACTTTCATTAGTCACCTTTCATGCATATTTGCACAACCATTGTCACTTTAAATTATATATATCTATCTATATCTACAGTGGTGTGAAAAACTATTTGCCCCCCTCCTGATTTCTTATTCTTTTGCATGTTTGTCACACAAAATGTTTCTGATAATCAAACACATTTAACTATTAGTCAAAGATAACACAAGTAAACACAAAATGCAGTTTTTAAATGAGGGGTTTTATTATTTAGGGAGAAAAAAAATCCAAACCTACATGGCCCTGTGTGAAAAAGTAATTGCCCCCTGAACCTAATAACTGGTTGGGCCACCCTTAGCAGCAATAACTGCAGTCAAGCGTTTGCGATAACTTGCAACGAGTCTTTTACAGCGCTCTGGAGGAATTTTGGCCCACTCATCTTTGCAGAATTGTTGTAATTCAGCTTTATTTGAGGGTTTTCTAGCATGAACCGCCTTTTTAAGGTCATGCCACAAGATCTCAATAGGATTCAGGTCAGGACTTTGACTAGGCCACTCCAAAGTCTTCATTTTGTTTTTCTTCAGCCATTCAGAGGTGGATTTGCTGGTGTGTTTTGGGTCATTGTCCTGCTGCAGCACCCAAGATCACTTCAGCTTGAGTTGACGAACAGATGGCCGGACATTCTCCTTCAGGATTTTTTGGTAGACAGTAGAATTCATGGTTCCATCTATCACAGCAAGCCTTCCAGGTCCTGAAGCAGCAAGACAACCCCAGACCATCACACTACCACCACCATATTTTACTGTTGGTATGATGTTCTTTTTCTGAAATGCTGTGTGACTTTTACGCCAGATGTAACGGGACACGCACCTTCCAAAAAGTTCAACTTTTGTCTCGTCGGTCCACAAGGTATTTTCCCAAAAGTCTTGCCAATCATTGAGATGTTTTTTAGCAAAATTGAGATGAGCCCTAATGTTCTTTTTGCTTAAAAGTGGTTTGCGCCTTGGAAATCTGCCATGCAGGCCGTTTTTGCCCAGTCTCTTTCTTATGGTGGAGTCGTGAACACTGACCTTAATTGAGGCAAGTGAGGCCTGCAGTCCTTTAGATGTTGTCCTGGGGTCTTTTGTGGCCTCTCGGATGAGTTGTCTCTGCGCTCTTGGGGTAATTTTGGTCGGCCGGCCACTCCTGGGAAGGTTCACCACTGTTTCATGTTTTTGCCATTTGTGGATAATGGCTCTCACTGTGGTTCGCTGGAGTCCCAAAGCTTTAGAAATGGCTTTATAACCTTTACCAGACTGATAGATCTCAATTACTTTTGTTCTCATTTGTTCCTGAATTTCTTTGGATCTTGGCATGATGTCTAGATTTTGAGGTGCTTTTGGTCTACTTCTCTGTGTCAGGTAGCTCCTATTTAAGTGATTTCTTGATTGAAACAGGTGTGGCAGTAATCAGGCCTGGGGGTGACTACAGAAATTGAACTCAGGTGTGATAAACCACAGTTAAGTTATTTTTTAACAAGGGGGGCAATCACTTTTTCACACAGGGCCACGTAGATTTGGAGTTTTTTTTCTCCCTTAATAACGTAAACCTTCATTTAAAAACTGCATTTTGTGTTCAATTATGTTATCTTTGACTAATAATTAATGGTTTTTGATGAGCAGAAACATTTAAGTGTGACAAACATGCAAAAGAATAAGAAATCAGGAAGGGGGCAAATAGTT
This sequence comes from Channallabes apus, assembly GCA_030522415.1. Taxonomy (NCBI): domain Eukaryota; kingdom Metazoa; phylum Chordata; class Actinopteri; order Siluriformes; family Clariidae; genus Channallabes; species Channallabes apus. Next base: position 22,184,168 of record CM060120.1, read on the forward strand.
TTTCACACCACTGTATTTATCCTCTATTCAGGGTCGCGGGGGACCTGGAGCCTATCCCAGGAGACTTCGGGCACAAGGCAGGGTACACCCTGGACAGGGTGCCAATCCATCGCAGGGCACACACTCATACGCACTATATATATATATATATATATATACTCCCCCCCTATATTTCTATATTTTGCAATATTTTATTATGCCCTTATTTGTAGAGTTTATTTTACTAGTTAAATTTATTTTTTTAGTATTTCCTTTTATTGATATTTATTTTACGTACAAGCTTTTATTTTCTTTTTAAGGTCACTGGCGGTCGTGTAAGCATTTCACTGCATATTATACTTTGTATGACTGTGTATGTGACAAATAAAATTTGAATTTGAATTTAATACCTGGTAAACCAAGACATGTTAGTTTTCCAAGTAAAAATTTATTAAAAATCTTTGCTCGTCCTGCGGAACATTTGCAAAACGCATTACTCGCAATCCGAGGATTCACTGTACATGTTTTACATTGTCCACAGCCCAAGATTTTCGCTGTTGGAACCATTGAAACAAGTAAACAAAGGTTTGTCCATGTACATTGACCTGTGGAAACAGAAGAGTTGAAGTACACATTTAATTCTGCAGTGAGTTGGGCAGCTGTGGTTTTATGTATTTTGGATACAATACGGGTTAGCACCCGGACATCCCCCTCAGACAGCTTCCTCTTGCATCCACAGTTACTCCTGTTGGATGTGGTTCGTCCTTCTTGGTGGTATTAGACTTACTGTCTTGGTCACAGATACACCAGTGAGTCGCGCACCAACAATTTGTTATGTGTATTGTAATATTTTAAGCAAAACTGTGCTATTACTCTGCTAATTAAACCTTCACACTCTGCTCTTACTGATGGAATGTGCAATCAATGAAGATTGGCCACCAGGCTGGTGAAATTTAGCCATGAAATCACCAACATTAAATTGGCCAGTGTTTCAGTTTCATTGTCCAACCCCTGATGTCTGAAACCCACAAATATACCTAAATGCTGTTTCATCCAATGACATGCTTTGCTAGGCCGTTACCTCAGACACCAGTTGAAATGGTGACATATCTTTATAATTTGTCATACAATAACAATAAAATTATTTGTTAAGTGCTTTTTACAATGGTCATTGTCAAGAACTAACCTGAGTAGACGAGAAGACATAGCTTTAGCGGTTAGCCCTTTGTAGCGTGAATGGTAAACTCAAACGCAGAGTAACACGAGTAGGTAGGATAACCACGCGATTTGTTTTAAGGACTCTCACAAATGGGGAGCAAGGGATAAACACAATTTAACCCACGTCCTATAAACACACACTCAATCTGAAAGCAAACCCAAGAAAGTGAGTACTCACAATTCGGCGAAAAGATCCGAGGCGACATGGGCGAACTCAATGACTCCTCTTATACTTCCTGGTTCGCGACCGCATTACTTCTGGGTCCTAGTGCCGGTCCCGGATTGAGTGTGCATGACAACAACTGGCAATGAAATGAGCTATTAATAACTAAAGATACCATAGATCCACAATCAGAGACACAGTAGGCAGCCCACATTCTACATAGTATTCCAAGATAAATTTCTTCTCCATTTTGTCTTTCCAACCCCAAAGTGTTCTCACATACAGTTGCTAAAAAAACAAAAAAGTAAAATTCAATGTTTTAATGACATTCTCAAAAATGTAAATAATTACAATTTGTTCTTTTATGCAATGGAATTGATATACAAAAAAAAAAAAAAAAAATAATAAATAAATAAATATATATATATATATATATATATATATATATATATATATATATATATATATATATAGTACGAAATCCTTTATTGTACAAAACCTGTGCGATCTGCCATCTGCCTGGGCATAGAGTCAAAAAGCTCAATATGTTTGACCGCAAATATAAATAATGGTTAAGAAAGCAAGAGGCACAGACACAAAAATGCTATAGATAAATATATATATATATATATATATATATATATATATATATATATATATATATATATATATATATATATATATATATATATTTGCAATTCTAGGCCACCTCAGTAAAGTTTTTTTTTTTTCATTTTAAATAATTCCTGATGACTAATGCCACTGATTAAGCAGAACTGAATTTCTATATTACTGTTAAATGGGATTTCTTTTTTCACTGTACTGATTTCAAGAGAGGTGGCCCTGTGGCTTAGTGGTTAGCACTGTCGCCTTGCACCTCCAGGGTCTGGGTTTGATTTCTGGCCAGGCTCGATTCCCGTCTCTGTGTGTATGAAGTTTGCCTGTTCTTCCTGTGCTTAGTGGGTTTCCTTCGGGTACTCCAGTTTCCGCCCACAGTTCAAAGACATGCAGATTAGGCGTTCCCAAATTGTCCGTAGTGTGTGAACGAGTGTGTGAGTGTGTGTGTGCCCTGCAATGGATTGGCACCCCGTCCAAGGTGTACCCTGCCTTGTGCCCTCCTGGGATAGGCTCCAATCACCTTGTGACCCTGTATGCAGAATAAAGTGGTATAGAAGATGAGATTTCAAGAGCCCAATTGTACCAGGACAATTTCAGTGGTATCACCCCCATATTAAAACCCCAGAATAGTTTTTCCCCTTATTTCATAACATATCTTTATAATAATGTTATATTTAGACATTGTGTCTAAAAAGCAAACCACTGGTAACACAAGAACAGAAAGGCCAGATTAGACTTTGCTAGTAAACCTTTGAAAAGGTTTGCCCAGTTCTGGAGCAAGATTCTTTGGACAGATGGAACCATTATTATCTTGTACCAAAACGATTGGAAGATAATAGTAGGAAAAGAAAAAGGGCTCATGATCCAAAGTGTACCACATCATCTGTCAAACATGGTGGATGCAGCGTTATGGCATGAACATGTATAGCTGCCAGTGGAACTATGTGACTGGGGTTTAGTGATTATGTGATTGCTGGTAAAAGTGGGAGGAATAATTCTGTAGTGTACTGAGCTGTACTTCCTGCTAAGAATTAGTAAAATGCTGCAAGATCTTGGATAGAACACTGCTTTAAAAAAGTGCTAAAGATAGAAAAGAAAAAATACTGGATAGAACAGCGCTTAGGACTAAAGATGTACTCTATCCAAAACTTACTGCAAAGGCTTCTTAAGGCAAATAAATAGAATATTATTTAATAGCCTAGTCAACACAATTGAGCATGCTTTTAACTTACTCAAGACAAACCTAAAAACCGAAAGATGCACACAAACAAGCAGCAACTAAATATGTGGCTGTAGTAAAGGCCTGGCAAAGCATCTCATGGGTGGAACTTACAGTAGCATTTGGTGATGTCCATGGTTTTTGGTCTAGGGCTGCATTAACAAGGACCCTAAAATTCCAGTAATAATCAAAATAATTTATATAAATCACCTCAAGCAAAACACACTGCCCCCATGGTTTCCTCTTTTATTGGAGTAAATATATTCATTCTGTACTAGTTTGCCTCATGTTGGGGATGACATAAGATGAATTTCCAAAAGGGAAATTTTGCTTCTGTTCCTGATCGTGAAGTCTGTGAGAACCAGTCTCTACACTGGCCACTGGCTCCTGACATCTATTTGGGCCTATCTAAAAAAAATGGCTATAATTTCCAAATGATTATTATAATATTTTAAATAAAACCCATAAGTTAATATAACTTTTTAGATACTGTATTTTTTTTTAAATATAAATAACAAACAGTTGTCTCCGTTCAAGTACTTATAGACCGGATTAAATGTATTTTAGGAGATAGGAGATGCTATAGATGACTTGACTGGAGTAACTACTAAGTGAACGTCTCGGGTTACTTTGCAGTAACCCTGTTCCCTGAGAGGCGGGAACGAGATGCTGCGTTAGAACGCTTATGGGAACTATCTTGTCGCATTGCCGGCCATGAAGCATGTGTGGAAAAACGCCATTATCTGGCTACATATAACCTCGGTCAGGTGACGTCATCTGATTAGATCAGGTGGAGGTTATAAATACCGGAAAGCCGGCAACAAAACCTCAGATTATTTGTCTGAATGGACGTCCGGTCACATGGTAGTGCGGCGTTCGGACGCAGCATCTCGTTCCCGCCTCTCAGGGAACAGGGTTACTGCAAAGTAACCCGAGACGTTCCCTTTTCGAGGCTTCACTCAATGCTGCGTTAGAACGCTTATGGGAACGAGAATACCAACGCCGCCGCACTACAGGTGTCTGGACCCCAAGGTTGTGTAGCGTGTGCGCACAAGGCCGAGAAGGTCTCAGATTCATGTCCGGGAAGCTGAACCGAGGACTCGTGAGCCTGGGGTGGCATGGACATCCAGACTATAAAATCTTATAAATGTGTGCGGAGAGGACCAACCCGCTGCGTCACACACTTGTTGCAGGGGAGTACCTCTTGCAAGAGCAATAGATGAGGCGACCCCTCTGGTTGAATGAGCCCTGACTCCTAGGGGCGAAGTGTGTCCACGCGCCTCATAGGAGAGGGCAATAGCATCTCTCACCCAGTGTGACAGAGTATGTGTGGTGGCGGCCGCCCCCCGGTTGCGGCCTCCATAACATATAAAGAGTTGCTCTGACTTACGCCACTGGCTGGTGCGGTGGACATAAGCCTGAAGAGCACGTACTGGGCACAGTAGGTGAAATTTCTCCTGCTCCGAATCCGCAAAGGGCGGAGGACAGAAGGCTTCCAGGATGACAGGGTGCATGGTAGAGAAAGGAACTTTCGGTAGATAGTTTGGGTGAGGATGCAGAATGGCCTTGACTAGCCCAGGGGCAAAGTCCAGGCAGGATGGGGAGACTGACAATGCACGCAGGTCTCCGATCCTCTTTAGAGAGGTGATGGCCATAAGAAGAACCATCTTGAGAGTCAGAAGCCTGTCGGGCGCTGACTCTAGCGGTTCAAAAGGAGTCTCGATCAAACCTTCGAGCACGATAGATAAATCCCAAGAGGGAGCCGTGACTCTAGTGGGTGGCCTCAACCGTTTAGCTCCACGAATGAAACGGGCAACTAAAGGGTGATTTCCTACAGTAGCCCCTTCAGACAGGACGTGGCAGGCTGAAATAGCGGCCACGTACGTTCTGTGGGTACTAGGGCACAAGCCCGAGGACAATTTCTCTTGCAGGAATTCTAGCACTGAAACAATTCGGCAGTGGACTGGGTCCACCTGCTTAGCCATGCACCAGCTCTCGAATACCTTCCATTTGAAGGCATAAATCCTTCTAGTGGAGGGAGCCCTAGCACTTAGGATGGTGTCAATTACGCCGGCTGAAAGGCCGGCTTGACTCAATTGGTCCCGTTCAGGGGCCAAGCGTGAAGGTTCCAAAGCTCGGGCCGGGGATGAAATATTGTCCCCTGCGCCTGAGATAGAAGATCCCTCCTCACTGGAATCATCCAAGGTGAGCCGTCGAGGAGTGATATTATTTCTGAGAACCATACTCGGGCCGGCCAACGGGGCGCTATCAATAAGAGGCGCAAACCGTGTTGACGGACCCTCGCCAGGACTCCCGGGAGCAGAGCTATCGGAGGGTACGCATAGAGGCGTAAATTGGGCCACGTATGGGCCATCGCGTCCAGACCCAGGGGAGCTGGATGAGTCAGAGAGTAGTAGAGGGGACATTGTGCAGTCTCCTGTGAGGCAAAGAGGTCCACCTCCGCTGTAGAGAATCTCTCCCAGATTTGAGTGACTACTTCGGGGTGGAGTTTCCATTCCCCGTGATTCACAGCTCGTCTGGACAGAAAGTCTGCTCCCACATTCCTGTACCCTGGAATGTGAATCGCCCTGAGGGACAGGAACTTGTCCTGAGCCCAGAGCAGAACCTGATGTGCTAGCTGGTTCAAGCGTCGTGAGCGCAGGCCGCCCTGGCGATTTATATAGGAGACTACTGATGTGCTGTCCACCCGCACTAGGACATGGTAGCCTCTCAGCTGCTGGAGGAAATGCTGTAGAGCTAAAAATAGAGCCATCATTTCGAGGCAATTGATGTGCCATGCGAAAAGGTGGCCTCTCCAGACCCCTTGGGCTGGACGGCCATCCAAGACCGCGCCCCAGCCGGTAAGGGAAGCGTCTGTCGTTAGCATTTTGCGACGACAAGACGGACCTAGAGTGGGACCCAAGGCGAGAAACCGGGGTCTGAACCACATAGAAAGGGTACGAAGTCCTTTGCGCGTAACCCTTATCCGCCTTCGGGGATTTGTTCTCGTGTGAACTCCCCTGGCTCTTAACCACAGCTGAAACGCTCTCATGTGCAGGAGACCCAAGGGTATCACCATGGACGCAGCTGCCATGAGGCCTAAACATTTTTGTAAGTGATGTACAGTCACTTCTTGGTCTAGTCTGATTTCCTTCAGAGCGTTGTTTATGGATTCGACGCGAGCAGGAGACAGATGTGCCTGCATAGCGATCGAATTCCACCTGACGCCCAAGTAGGTTGTCACTTGTGCTGGAAAGAGAACGCTTTTCGTGGCGTTGAGTCTCAATCCCAGCAAGTGAAGGTGAGCTAGGACGACGTCTCGGTGTCGAAGTGCTAGCTGCTGAGACTGGGCCAGTATTAGCCAGTCGTCTATGTAATTCAGAATGCGGATGCCCTGGAGTCTCAAAGGAGCCAGAACTGCATCCATGCATTTTGTATATGTGCGGGGTGATAAGGCTAGACCGAATGGAAGAACCCGAAATTGGTAGGCTTTTCCCCCAAAGGCGAACCTCAGGAACTTCCTGTGCTGTGGCAAAATTTCTATGTGGAAATATGCGTCCTTTAAATCTACTGTCACAAACCAATCCTGTGGTTGGATTTGTGAAACAATAGTCTTTATGGTCAACATTTTGAAGTTGCATTTTTTGAGATAGCGGTTCAAACCGCGAAGATCCAGAATTGGACGCAGACCCCCGTCCTTTTTGGGGACCAGGAAGTACCGACTGTAGTAACCTGACTCCATGTCTGGAGGAGGAACCTGTTCTATGGCTCCCTTCTGCAGTAATTTCTGGAGTTCGGAACTCAGAAAACGCGCCCTTTCCGGTATCACGGAAGTGGAGACCACGCCGTTGAAACGCGGAGGGCGATATGCAAACTGGATCCTGTATCCTTTCTCTACAGTCTTTAAAACCCAGGGGGATATGCCTGGCAGTAGCTTCCACGCTGCCAGCTTCTCCGAAAGGGGTGCAAGTACTTCTACTGGGCTGGGGGGTGTTAGTGGTTCGGTGTCCTGGAATATAGCAGGATGCGACCGAAGGACTAACGTGTCGGAGACCGGTGTTGTCCGAAACACCAAAGGCGGCGGAAACTGAACATCGATCTCCTGGGGGTGCCCAGGGGGGCATGCTCCTATGTGCCCATCCCCAGGGGGGTCACCCCCACGGTCCTGAGCTCTGCTATCAGGGACGCTTCTTCGCGAAGAAGACAGAGCGGTCTATTTTTTTGGGGGCGGCCTGAGGGGGGCGCCGAGCCGTACCCCAGTCCTTACGGGGGGGTGCGCGGCTACTGACGCTTTCCTTCTGCGCCTCTCGTCTAGCGAGACTGAGATCGGGTCGAGGTTGGGTGGCCGATGGCCTCGACACCTGGGCACGGCGTGGGATAAATTTCCCAAAAGCTTGTTCATAGAGACTGGCCTCTCTAAATCTGGTAGCGACAGTATTTACAGCTTCGCCAAATAGGCCTGAGGGTGAGATGGGAGCATCGAGAAGGAATGCCCGATCTTTGTCCTTAATGCCAGTTAGATTTAGCCAGAGGTGTCTCTCTGCAGACACCAGGGATGCCATAGAACGGCCAATAGCACGGGCTGTCTGTTTCGTCGCACGCAGGGACAGATCAGTAGCCCGGCGTAATTCTATGAACGCTTCCTGATTCATATTGCCGCTCGTGCTCAGATCATTCAGCAGGTCGGCCTGATACGCCTGCAAAACCGCCATGGTGTGCAAGGAAGCGCCGGCCTGACCAGCTGCTTGGAACGCCTTCCCTAACAGGGTAGAAGAAGTTCTACATGCCTTGGAGGGAAGGGTTGGCTTTTTTAATGAAGATGATGTTCCAGGAGCGAGATAGCCCGCGAGCGTCTCCTCAATCTGGGGCATCATCACATAACCCTGTGCTTTTGCATCAACAATATTCGAATAAAATGAAGTTGAAGGTACAAAAATACGGGAAGAAAAGGGACGTCTCCATGAACGAGATAACTCGTTGTGGAGATCATCAAAAAAGGGGAGAGAACGGCGTTGTGACGCCATCTCCTGGCCACCCGATAGAAATCTGTCATCCAGTTTGGAACGTTTTGTATGAGCTTGCTCTTGTGGCCAGTCAATATGTAAACGTTCAACTGCGCGTGTTATAACCTCAATTAATTCCTCATACTCTCTATCATCCCTAGAGGATCGTTCTGAGGTAGCTACATCCATTTCAACTGAAGCAAGCGAGTGAGTCTCCCTCAAACACTCCCGAGAAGCACCGAAGTGCGCTCGCGAAGTGGGGGGGGAGAGAGAGAGATCGGGGGAGGAAACGAGAGAGAGGAGGGGCTCCGTCTCTCGTGCCTCGGCCAAATCAACCTGTGAGCCCCAGGAGTGCAGAGCGGCTCGTGGCTCCCTAAAGAACGCGAGACGCGCTCGTAGCACTTTCATCTGGAGATTATCACAGTGCTCACACTCTCCTTCAAGTCCAAGGAGAGCGTGGCTTTCACCCAAACACTCAAAACAGAGATTATGGCTATCGTCTTGAGAAAGACGGTTACCGCACGGGCATGATAGACTGAACTCGGCCATTATATCTGGTGAGTTTTTTTTTTTTTTCTCTGTTAAGAATGGTTTCTTATATATCCTTTTTTTTTTTTTTAATGCTTGCTGCACACACGCGATCACAAGTCGGCATGAAGACAAATGATCTGAGGTTTTGTTGCCGGCTTTCCGGTATTTATAACCTCCACCTGATCTAATCAGATGACGTCACCTGACCGAGGTTATATGTAGCCAGATAATGGCGTTTTTCCACACATGCTTCATGGCCGGCAATGCGACAAGATAGTTCCCATAAGCGTTCTAACGCAGCATTGAGTGAAGCCTCGAAAAGGGAACATTGGTGTAATTCAGTTATTGGTGGTTCAATTCCTGCTATCCATTATCACCCGAATGAGGATGGGTTTCCTGTTGAGTCTGGCTCCTCTGGTCTGTTCCCCCCCGCCCCCCCCCACCCCCCCCATTGCCATCACCTTGCCACAATCACCCTCAGCTTGCTCATCATGGATAATCTGATCATTTTAATTCATACACATTTCCTCACATTTCATAAACATGTCCATAATTTTTTGATTCTGTAAAGCTGTTTTGTGAAAATGACAATTGTGGCACTGTGATATACAGTAGTGGTTAGCACTTTCGCCTTGCACATCCATGGTTCGATTCCCGTCTTGCTTGCTGGGTTTCTTCTGGGTACTCCAGTTCCCTCCCATAGTCCAAAGACCTGCAGATTAAGATAATTGGTGTTCCCAAATTGCACATAGTATGTGTTTTACAGGATAAAGCGGTATGGGCGATGAGTGAATGAGTGTAAGAAACACAGATGCCACCTGCTGTTCTTGGAGTGAAAAAAACAGTGGATGAGGGACTCCCCATGATAGTTTAAACTGGGATTCTGGAGGAATGATGTGTGTTCTAACTAGACTAAGGAACAGTTTGATCCTTTCACACAATGTGAGGCTTCATGGGGCTATGCTAATCCAGTTGCTCATGTTTGTGGATTTGAAGAAGGCCTGTGATTGTGTGCTTTGACATTTTTGTGGAACGTACTACAGGAGCATTAGGTATTTGGGCTGCTATTTTGTGTAACTCATTCTGTGTATGAGAGCAGTTAAGAGTTGTTTCTGCATTCTTGGTGATAAGTCAAAGCCAAGGACATAGAACTGTCTAGTATTGGGAGATACATACTGTATAACACCCCTGTTATTCGTAGATGTTTTTTGGCACGCTCTAAAGACTACTGTGTTAAAGTAGTCTCATGACACACATTTGGCCTTTTTTCTGCTGAGAATGAAGAATGAAATCAGCACCTCTGTTTCTCTCTCAAAAAGAGGTGTGCACTGCTCACTTGAGTGTAGATACCATGGAATCTTATTTACTTTTGACAGAAAAAAAAAGAGAATAAAAATTTAAATCCTAATAGATTAGGTGAGAGACTCAAAGGGATTTATTTAATATACAGTAAATTTTCTGTGTCCCTCTCTTCATTAATGGCCATGGGCAGTAGACTGTGACTAATAGAGGAATGTTGCAAGTAAAAGGGACAGAAGTAATGGTACCCACACAATAGTTGGGCTAACTTTCTTGTTAGCCTCAGAGTAGATCCACAGCTTCTCTGAAGCAAGAGGAGACATTTGGGATTACAACACTGGACAGAGATTCTAAGCAGACCCAGCATCCACTACAGGATTTGCATTGTTTCATGATTATCCCATTCTCATTTGGAAATTGAGATAAGAATCTAAAACCAAAATATAACCACCTGAACCAACATTCATCATCAGCAGACTGGAATTGGATGGACAAATGCCTCATGTATGAGTTTCTTTAAACAACGATAGAAGGTTTCTCCAACCTATAATACTGAATCATACATTTCTATGCTTTTTATTCAATTATATACAGTATTGTAATTAATCACAAAAAATGTCAATAAGAAACAGCTGCACCAGCTCTAGTGCACAGAACTGACAACAAAAATGGAAAAATAAGATTTTTTTTGCATCAGATGATGTTGACTTTGTTCTTCTTTCAAAAATAAATCCACCTACATAGATATTCAAACAGCAAAGAGTACAACCATAAAAAGCATATCATATGACCATCCTATTATGCATTTACAGATCACATTTTTTCAGTATTTATTACAGTATTGCTTACAGATTCACAATTAAATAACACTGCTGCAAACATAATAGCTTATCATGCTGACATAGGCAGAAACATAGAAAGAATATATGTTAGTTTTTTTTGTGTCACACCTTGTATCGTTTTAATTTAATTAATGGAATGTCATAACTATAAGAAAAATAATTTGCTAAATTTAGCAATTGCCATATTTGTTTTAAGCCCTGTTTTATGAGCCTAAAGCTTTTGCAGTCCTGTCAGTGTGAAGACAGTTTTGTTCATATAAAATTTGTAACTGTGCTGGCTACACATACTTACAGTACACTGAAACTTGCAATTGAACTAATATTAATCATGGTAGCTTTTCAAGAGCACATCTTTTTTGCTTCTTATACAAAATGCACTAAACAATGATTTGATTCATGGCTTGATTAAAATAAAGCCTTGTGAAAACATTCTACTTAATTTTTTAAAGGCTGTTTTCATTTTGCTTACAACACGTTATAAATGGCACTGACAATATTAAATGATTTGACATGCTCACAGTGTTCTGATTTGGCAGCAATGTGGATGGTTTATACTGTACAATAAAATGTTACTAAAGGATATAAATATCATAGCACATATGATACGTGTGATAAATCTGTAGCATCGTTATTATGTTGATTGATTATGTTTTTAATCAGAGGCTTAAACAGGCTGTAAGGTTCTTTAACAATTTGATCTCAAGTTAAACTCTCTTCTCTATCTGCCATTCTTGGATGATCTGTGTGTTTCTAATGGAAACACTGACAAAAGCATTGCTTGAGCACATATGAGTGTATATCATCAATCATATCAAGTCCAGACATGAAGATAATGAGAGAAATGTCTCTGAAAGATCTTATTTCACTGCTGAACCTCAAAGAGCATATGAATCAGTAAAGGTCCCTTGTGGTAAAATAATCTATCAAAAGTTCAAAGCTGCTTTAGCAAAACCTTTAGCATGTTTAAATACTTGTATTGGATTAGTCTTAAGAATAACCAGTATAGCAAAATAAATTAGACAAAGTGCCACAAAGTGCTACTAAGGCACGTGCCACATCCTGTGAACAACAACAACAAAAAAATATTTGTAATTGTTAACACAACACATTTTTTGTAGAGTTTTAAATCACTCCAACATGCAAACTGCATTTCCTAAATTCCACCTGAATGTCTTCTGCTCTACCAGAGAGAATAACACCCTTGATCATGATTACATCAACATTGCTGAAGTGTACAAGGTCATTCCTAGTCTCAATTTGTGTCAGTCTCTTTTTTTTTTTGTTGTCATCAAAACTCCTTTGGGATCTTATGAAGTCCATTCCTTGGTGCATTAGATCATGCAGTACAGTATATGCAGTATATACTGTACATGGATCAGTCATAACACTAACATCACACGCCTAATATTGTGTACTGTAGATTTCCCTTGTGGGACCAAACAGCTCTGACATGGTTGCCTCCCAAGCCGTGCTCATTGCTGAAGCATTAAAGTTTGACTTTTTCCACTATTTCAGCACACAAGCTAAGTTTAGAGGGTGCATTTGTTATCCAGTGGACAGACAAAGGTCAAATAATTTGCAAACATGAACTAATCAACATCCATGAAACAGGAGCAGAGATCAGCAACAGAAGAATCAAACATGTTGGGAAACATGGAGAAACAGGGCTTAACATGTACTGTATGTGCACTGAGACTTCTTTCATATTGTGAGTGTGATGAGAACCAGGTGTTCACAAGTAGTAGTCAGATGATCTTGAAGGTGGAAGAGTGTGGAGTTGCATGCAGCTGTAGTCCATGATGGCCCCATTTGTAGGCTATGCTTAATTTTGGGAATTCAGAGCAGCTGTGACATTTATCCTGTTTCTCTTAGTACTCATAGCACCTTGCAGAACCATGTGTTTTTGTTTGATTCTGTCTTGTCTCCTGCCATGTCTTGTCACTGGTTGTCTCTTAATTTTAAACCATTTATTACTGAGTAGTTGTTTGTTTGTTATTTATTTGTTATTGTTTCTGGTGTTTGAATCTTTTCCCTATTTTTTTGTTCTGATCTTTGTTCTGTTCACATCATTTGTTGATCACCTGAAACTTTGCCTGCATTTTAGCATGGAGAATACATGAATACATTTGTATTGTAATTTGAGGAATTAATATTAAAATGTACTTTATATAGATAGTGTAATAATATACTAATACCTCCAGCAGTGTATAAAAGCCACCAAAGCCTAAATACAGTATAAAACATTTTCCTAGTTTTATGCTAATAAGATATGAATTTGAATAATGTCTCCATGCTTGGTTGTTTGCATAATGAAGTCATTTAATAATTCCTCATACAGTAATTAATAACGAATAAGTGTTTTGTAATAATAGGTTTCTGTTTCTGTTTTATTTCTGCATCTTTCACGTTTCCATTTTAATGCTTTTGAAATTTTTCAAAGAATGTGTTTCTTGGTGACACTGGATTCATCAATAACCTTTAAAGCTCAAGTGGCACAGATATGTGCTGGACACATAGCATAGGTCAATGGTGATAAAAAAAAGTGCTTATATGGAAGCCTTGCGAGGAGGCTTCAGATTTCAAACTGTGTATTTGGGTTTTCAGATATGTCAGGTAGAACAAACTTTATTATTTCATAAAAGATAAATTTTTACCACTACCAGAATATGGAAATGATGTCACAAAAATGTAGAACTCTCAAAATGTTTGCATATATTCAATCCTGAGCCCTAGTATGTTTATTTAAAAAAACAGTAAAGCAAAAAAAGGGATAAAATGCTCTGAGCTTCAATTATTAATATTATCTATCCATCATTGTGATCAACAAGATGTGCTTTACAAGTTCTTGAAACCTTATTTAGGCATTACAGGTGAAAAAATGTTTTGGCCCAGTTTATTTAACTTTAACATTTTATATTAATTAATTGACAGGTCGGTTTAAACATGACTGGACAGAAAGGAATATGCACGATTTTAGGTAAAGGAAATTAGGGCTAAAATGAATGAATGAATGAATGAATGAATGAATGAATGCCTTTATTGTCACTATACACATGTACAATGAGATTAAAACAACTCCTTCAGTGCAAACATATATATTATATGGGGGGGGGGACAAGAATCAGTGCATATATAGGTTTAAAGTGATTACTGCTTTTGGAAAAAAAACTGTTCGTGAATCTATTTGTCCTTGCTGTGATGCACCTGTAGTGCCTCCCTGAGGGCATCAGGTCAAACAGATCAAAACCCGGGTGCGAATTGTCTTTAATGATATTTTTTTGCTTTGATGAGGCAGCGGGAGGTGTAGATATCCGTCAGGGAGGGGAGAAGGCAACCGATGATCTTCTGTGCTGTCTTTAATATTTTATGGAGCCTCACCCTGTCTGTCATAGTGCAATTGCCATACCATACTGTGATGCAGTATGTCAGCAAGCTCTCAATAATCAAGCGGTAGAAGGTCAGTAGCAGCTTGGAGTCCAGATTGTACTTCTTGAGCACCCTCAGGTAGTGTAACCGCTGCTGAACCTTCTTGATAACTGTTGTGATATTGTCTGTCCAAGAAAGGTCAGCAGAAATAAGGATACCAAGAAACCGAAAATTATGGACCATTTCCACACACTTGCCGTTTATGAAGAGGGGGGCTAAATTGGTGCTGTGCCTCCTGAAATCGACTATAATCTCCTTAGTTTTCTTGGTGTTCAGAGCCAGATTGTTCTTTGAACACCAGGCTGTTAATCTCAGGACCTCCTCTCTGTATGCTGCCTCATCTCCTTTTGAGATGAGTACAATCAATGTGATGTCGTCAGCAAACTTAACTATGAGATTATTATTATGGATGGAATTACAGTCGTGGGTGTACAGACAGTACAGGAGGGGGCTCAACACACAGCTTTGTGGGGATCCGATGTTCAGTGTGCAAATGGAGGAGAGCTAGGGACCAAGTCTCACAATCTGGTGCCGGTTGGTGAGAAAATCCTTTATCCAGATACATATAAAAGGGGGGAAGCCAAAAGTGACTAGTTTAGAAACAAGAATTTCAGGAATGATTGTATTGAATGCCGAGCTATAATCCACAAAGAGCCTCCGGACGTAGCTCTGCTTCTGCTCAAGATGGTTCAGCACAGAGTGGAGGGATATAGCGATGGCATCTTCTGTAGATCTATTCGCACGATATGCGAACTGGTAGGGATCGAAATCTTGAGGGAGATAGTCCTTAATGTGCTGGAGAACCAGTCTCTCAAAGCACTTCATGATTACTGGGGTGAGAGCCACAGGGCGATAATCATTTAAGCTGGTGATGGAAGACTTCTTTGGTACTGGTATAATTATGGCTGATTTTAGGCAGCATGGAATAACTGCCTGAGCTAAAGAGAGGTTAAAAATTTTAGTGAAAATGAGGGTGAGCTGCTGGGCAGACGCTCTGAGCACCCTACCAGGCACTCCATCTGGACCGGCAGCCTTCTTGGGGTTTACTGCCAGGAGTACCCGTCTAACATCATGCTCCTTTAGAGTGAGTGGAATGTTGCAGGAATCGGATGGGGGTAAGAGCAGGGTTGGAGCAGGTGAGCGCTGCTGTTGTGGTGATTCAAAGCAAGCAAAGAAGCAGTTTAGCTCCTCTGCTAGCTGTGTAGTCGAATCTCTTGTTGTTATATCACAGCCTCTATAGTTTGTAATATTTTGTATTCCCTGCCACATCTCCTGTGTGTTGTGGCTGGACAGGTGGGACTCTATTCTCCTCTTGTACTCCAACTTGGCTTTTCTAATTCCCTTTTTCAGAGCGGCTCAGGCAGTTCTGTACAGAGCTCTATCACCTGACCTGAAAGCAACATTACGAGCTCTGAGGCATCTACGGACCTGGCTGGTCATCCAGGGTTTCTGGTTTGGGAAAACCTGAACGTTTTTGTCCACTGTTACGTTTCCAATACAGAACTTGATATAGTCTAGTACCGTTCCTGTAAATGTTTCCAGCTCTTGATGTTCAAATATGTCCCAGTTTGTCTGTTCAAAGCAATCCTGTAATGTGGATAGTGCATTTCCAGGACATATTGTGACAGTCTTTGTCATGGGCCTGGCAGTACGTCTGAGGGGGGTGTAGGCTGGGGTGAGCAAGAGAGAAAGATGATCGGACTGACCGAGTTCAGGGAGGGCCATGGCTTTGTATGCATGTTTGATGTTAGAATACACATGGTCCAAAGTGTTCTTCCCTCTAGTAGAACACACATATTGATAGAATTTCGGGAGTACAGTCTTCAAGTTAGCCTTATTAAAATCTCCTGCAATAATATGAACAACGTCAGGGTGGGCCCGCTGCTGTTCATTAATGGTGTTCAGTAGGAGAGAGAGTGCTGTGTTTACATTGGCGTCGGGTGGAATATACACTGCCATGACAATCACTATTGTTAGCTCTCTAGGTAAAAAAAAAAGGCCGACATCTTACAGACATGTACTCGAGATCGGGGGAACAGTGTTTATCTATAATTGTCCCGTTGTTACACCAGTTCTCATGTACATAAATACAGAGCCCCCCCCCTGTTCTTACCGGATTCCTTTGTCCTGTCCCAACGGAGCAGAGTGCAACCTGTTAGCTGTATGCTAGCATCGGGAATCGCCGGGTGAAGCCAGGTTTCAGTGATAATCAAAACACAGCAGTCCTGAACAAAACGATTTCCGACTAGTTGTAATTCCAAATCATCCATTTTATATACCAGGGATCTGCCATTGGTGAGATACAGACTTGGTAGAGGTGACTTGTACGGATGTTTCTTTAGCCTTACCATAACTCTGGCTCTGCAGCCCCGCTTCTCCTTCCTCTCCCTTCTCCGTCTGCGCCGTCTCCCAGACCTGACAACAATCCACGGAGAGCCCGCTGGTCTCGCTACGCTGTCTAGGATATTGTGTGTGCGATGAAAAACATTCGAAACAGGTGTTTGTTGCTGGACACCGATGTCTATAAGATTCTGACTGCTGTAGAAGATGTTTACGGTACCAATAGTGCGCAAACAAATACAAAAAGAAATACAAGAACAAAAACAAAGAAAAAGAGCACCGAGAAGGAGAGCCATAAGCCGCTGCAACCATGCGCGCCGCCATCTTGGACGGATATGTTATAAAGTTATAAAATGTTGAATAACTTTTAGCATTGGTGAGTTTATGGATAAAGACGAGACCACCTTACTATGATGCAAGGAACCTTATTGTATTATGTATCCCCATCTCTATCTCCAAACGGTTCTTGATAGTCCACTAGAGCTGGAATTCCAGGATCATCCAAGGATATACAAGCTGGTTGCAGCTCACAGCCGTGAATATGTGGGGAAATTACCACCTCTGTCCACAGGGGCAATGGAATACACTGCTCCTTGGCCATCTGGACACCGGACCACCTTATAAAGCGTAGAATCCTAGTCATCTTGGATCTTATTCCTGCCTTTTTTTATTATGATCTCTCAGATACACCATCTGGCCTTCTTGCAGCTTTTCATGGCAGCACACTTGAGGTGAGCTCGAGCTCTATTGAACATCCATTCCAAATTATTTCTATGGCCTATCAATCCCAAAGTCAAGGGGTAAATGTGGTTTCTGTCCAAAAATAAGGACATAAGGACAATACCCAGTAGCCTGATGCTCAGTGGTGTTATAAGCATACACTACCTGGGCAAGGTGGTCCGGTCAATGGCATTTTTCAGAGGCAGAGTACGCAAGAAATCATGCATTGTCTTGTTGAAACATTCACATTGGCCATTTCCTTGTGGTCGATACGGTGTACGAGTTTTTGAAATGACATGGAGGCTACATAACTCTTGAATTAATCTATTTTTGAAGCACTGCCCCTGATCTGAATGAATCTGTCGTGGTACACCAAATAAGTAGAACCAACAATCTCCTAAGACACGTGCCACTGTCGATGCCGTTTGATCCTTTGTTGAAAATACATCAGTCATAACCAGTACATTTTCAAGTCCGTTTGATGCAGGTTCCAGCAAAGTAAAATCAATGGCCAGTATATCTAATGGCCTCACTGTCATCAAATGCCCCATGAAACTATGCACTTTAGGTCGTACCACTTTAGCTAGGGTGCAACGCTAGCATTTCTTGCACCATTCCTCAATGAACTTAAACATACCAGGCCAATAACACCGGGCTCTTACTCAAACTCATCTTACCGAGCTCTTACTGTCCGCTCAATCCCTTGATGGCCATGATTATCACGCAGACTTGTAAGAACCCTGTCCCTGAGAGCACCTGGTAGCACAACCTGACGGATCTCTCGATAATCATTCTGAGGACAAAACCGCAAATACAATATACCTCTATCTTCACCAGCTTTCCCCACTGCTGTACCAACTCAATTACTTCTGACTATTCTAATGCTCTCTCTTGGGCATCTGGTGGTCTTTGACAGTTCCAATAAACAATGAAATGCCCAATATCTGGATCAGATCCTTGCAGTTCACCAAGATTTTCTCTTGGTTCTTCAGGGAGAGCCCAAATTGTCTCAATTACCACAAGCTGACAGTCATTAACACACTGGTATAGCTCCTATGGCACAACAGTAGTTATAGCAAGTTCAGGTATGGCTACAGCAGTTTTCCTCGACAAATACATCAGCGTTAACATTGGAGCGACCTGGCTTACATTTTTTATTTCCAAATGGAAAACCGCAAGCTGATTAGCCCATTGTTGTTCCAATGCCCCCAATTTTGCAGTCTGCAAATGACTGAGTGGATTATTGTCTGTGTACACCAGACACTTCTTTTTTTTTTTTTTTCTCCCCAATTTAGTTGTGGCCAATTCCTCCTCGTCGCTAGGGGGGCTCCCACATTAAGGCTACCACTACCACTCAGTCGGGAGGGCGAAGACAATCACGAGTTTCCTCCGAAACACTTTTTCTGCAACAGTCCACTTTAAAGCCAGAAACTCCAGCTTCATTGAGCTGTAGTGCTGCATGTTGCGTTCAGATGGTCGCAGACCTCGACAAGCAAATGCAACTGGTCGACATTTGCCCCCATCTTAAAATTATCTACTTCAGCTACTGGTACCTGGTTATATCCACTAGCCAGGTCTAATGTCAAAAACCACTTTGCACCAGTCAAGGCATCAAGTGACTCCTCTATACTTGGTTAAGGGACAAGCATCCTTGCGGGTTCTAGGACTGAGCTCGTGATAATCAACACACATCCTTAGGGAACCATCCTTCTTTGTTACCAAAACTGTATGTGAAGCATATGGACTACAACTCTCCCTAATGACTTGACTGTCCAATGTGTACCTTCACAGCATCAAACTGACTGGGTGGAATTCTATGATATCGCTGGCGAACTGGTGTCTCATCTACTAAGGACATTTGATGATCAATTAAATTTGTACACCCCAAGTCGCTATCAAGCTTGGCAAAAACATCAGAATATTTTGTTAATATACTCCCCTCATCTGCACAGTTACAATCGGGCATTTGCCAACCAAACATTGTAAACAAGGCAAACAGGTGTCTGTAAAACTTTACTAGACCCCTCCACACTATGACTCAAAACTGTAAGGGAGGCTGCACAGGATCAGGATCCCCCACAGAAGTCTCATTTACATTCACTTGAGGTGATCTAGAGTTTGATTCTATAGATCAGGGTTGGCAACAATATCTAGCTATATGGCCAAATCTGTTACAACAAAGGCATCGGCGTGAATTATTTGGCCTAGCTGAAGTACCAGAAGACTCATTCTTTTGAGGCATTAGGGCCTCAAAGTACTGGGTAAGCTTGTTTATTTGTATTTGTTGCTGCCTCAAGATCTCTATATTTAAAGTGCATACACACACTCATCATGAAAGATCTTTTTTTTTTTTACCTGAAATTTACCTGAAACTCCGTCTCCAACTGGCACTGTCATTAGGAGAGGGTTGTGATCACAACTAGGCTTGCGATTTGCTTGTTCTATGCACAGTATACTAAGCTGTTTATAAAGTAGACACTGTTTTTTTTCATTTTGTAATCTTTCTCGTGTTTACCTTGTACTGTACAATGTATATAAATTTTTTTAATGAATTACTGTAAATAAACTACATATGCAGTTGATTTACCAGAAAGGAAATCATACCTGCACATACCTGCATATTTCTGTGTTTTTGTGTGCTAAACTACACTTCAGGGTCAAGTAATAGCGATGATTTATATATATGTAACCGGGTGGTGGTTAAAGGGGCATTGGATGTCTGTACTCTATATTTTGTGCTTGTAGGGTGAAAATGGGTACAGGGCCCTTTAAGAAATGCGTGATGACGTCATTATGTACGCGTGTGACTCGGTGCATATGAGACTGGAAACCATGAAGTTAATGTGGTGAGAGGTTCCACCTGTAGCGTTTTCCAGGTAAAAGATCATCCAATATAATCCGTTTTGTAAAGTAAATCAAAACGTTTGGAAAGATTTGAGCAGTTTCTTGTAACTGGGTTTGTGTGTTTGGGTTTAGCTGGGTTAACTGTGAGTGAAGGATTGGATTCCACTGTTAGTATAGTGTAAGCTAACATACCAGGTCAGTGGTCTCTGATTCAAATTTGCTTTAAAATGCCTTAAATATGCTTTTTGTGTTTGTTTCTCTAAAAAGAGTTTAGAAACATTCATTTTGAAGTTATGTGTTGATTTTGATGTAGGACGTTCAAGCTATACAAGTTTCCCTGGTGTGTTTGGCCCATTGGGGTGTGTGTGTTTGAAACTGAGGTTGGAAAGTAAGTGAACTGTACAATGGGATCCTACAGGTATCATTTACTGTTGTTTTTGGGGTTTCTTTGCCAATGATGTAATTAATGCCATGGGCATGTTGTATGTTCTTTTTTTCTTAGAACTGCCACTGCCGTATTTTCTTTACTGGCTGTTTGTTCTCTTTTTTTTTATTATACTGCACACCATAGTGATTCTGTACTTTTGTTTATTTTCTTTGGTTATTGATTTCTTTGGGTTGATGTAAATTATAATATCTTCGTGTCAACATTTGTCCATGACTGAAGAAAGATTGGTTCTAAGATTTTGTTTGTTTACTCTTCTTCCACATAGAAATTAATAGTAACTTTTTATTGTTAATTGGAATAAAACAACCCTCAGTTGTATTTGTTGGTCTTCTGCGCATCATTCCAACGGCCACAAATTTTGGTACCAGGAGTGGGGTATTCCAAGTGGTTAAAAGATTAAATGTTTTTTTTGGTGTGCAGTAGAAAGTACAGTAAATAATACGGTAGTGGTGAAGAGGCTGAGAGTTTAGGGGAAGCCGAGAGAGACACCTGGTGTTGCGAAGGGACATCGGTGGATCGTCAAGGATCAGAGCAGAGGTCCAGTAAGGATTCATCAGCAGCCAGCCAAAGAGATAGACTGTGCAGGACTTGCTACATCTGGTCAGGAGGAGCCTTTATCCTTTTTTTTTTGTTGAGTTTTCAAGTTTTTGTAAGGACTCACGATGTCAGAACCAGCCGATAATTTGCCAGAACAAATAAGAGAGTTACAGAGTGGGCACAATGAAGCCATGGCTGCCATTTCTGCATTGAGTCAAAGGTCTTATGTTTATGTTCCGAGAGAAAGGCACATTTCTCCATATTGTGGTGACATTGAGAAAGATGGCAGGTCAGTCGATGATTTTATAGAGGAGGTCGAGCGTGTTCTGCGTGCTCGGCTTCAGTCTGACCATGAACAGTATGATTTTGTCATGTCTCTCTTAAGAGGGGCAGCCCTTGAAGAAGTACGTTTACGAAGTGTCGCGGATGACGGGGTTAGTGAACTGTTCGTATATCTCAGCGAAGCCTTTAGAGACAAGCGTAGTGCACCTCAGCTCCTTCACAGTTTCTATAGTCGTAAACAACTAGAGGGGGAAAGTATCAGAGAGTTCTCTCATGCACTGTCACAAGCACTCAATTTGGTTCTGAAATGCTCCTCTGATGCTGTAGCTGATGTGAAGGTAGCCTTGAGGGATCAGTTTGTAGAAGGGGTCTCGGATTCTTCTCTTAAGCGGGAACTTCGTAAATTTGTCCGGAATCACCCAGATTGTACTATGATTGATGTCCGAGATGAAGCACAATTGTGGTTTCTAGAGGAACCCTTGGTAGCAAAAGCAAACAAGTCACGACATAGTAGTTTAGCGCATTGTTCAGCCCTTCAAGTACATGAACATAGAGATGTTACTTTAGAGGATGTACTTAAAGTGGTAGCTGAACAAGGCAAGGCAATTAGTGAGCTGACTCAAGCAGTTAAAGATCTCGGTGCACAAGGTAGCAGCACAAGGGTGAACACTAGCCGACCTAAGTATCAACCAAAATTTACTGAGGATGGGCAACCAATATGTTTTAGGTGTCATGCAGCGGGACATGTGGCAAAGAATTGTAGCCAAGAAGCCAAGAACTCAGTCGGCTCAGCCTGTTCCCCCTGACTATCAAGGAAGTGAGACGTACCCAGTTGTAACAAGTCGCGCAATTCGGGGTGGTCAGGCTGACTCAGACGGTGTTCCACCCACCTGTGACCAGTTGATGCAGCGCGCTGTAGGTACATGCCCTGTAGTCGAGCTTTTGGTTGGTGGTGTTGCCACCCATTGTCTTTTGGACACGGGTAGTCAGGTGAGCACAATAACTGAGCAGTATTTCCGGAACCATCTGTGTGGGGATGACGGAGATATGCTCTCTACCACGGGCTGGTTAAAACTCACAGCTGCCAATGGGCTTGACATACCCTATCTTGGATACCTGGAGTTAGAGGTTGAGGCCATGGGAGTCAAGATGCCACACTGTGGTTTCTTGGTTGTTAAAGACCTAGTTAGCCCTGATAAACCATTGCCATGTATTATAGGCATGAACATAATCAGTCAGTGTAGGCAGCTGGTCAATGCAGAATTTGATACTACATTGGGGGCAAGAGTGGATTCTGAGTGGAGGGATGTTTTCCAGAAGGCACAGACATGTACGGTCGAAAGGACATGTGTTGCGCGGGTGGCTGGAAAACGGGTGGAGCGAATACCTGCTGGGTCAGTAGTGACTATCTTGGCAAGAGCATCTAATCGAGGTTTGGGGACTGGGCAGCTTAGGATGTTAGAACCTTTGAGTACTTCGTTGCCAGGAGGTCTGATGGCTGTTCCCACACTTGTTGCCGCAAATATTTTCTGTATACCTGTTGAAATTCTGAATTTTTCTCAGGAGGACGTGTTCTTGTCCCCTAGGACATGGCTGGGTATTCTGTCGAAGGTGGAGTGTGTGAACAGTTCACAGCGTTGTGAAGTTAAATTTCGGCGGATCTCCGCTGACCTTGAACAAGTGACCATAGATGTAAAGGGGGAGATTAGTGGAAACCGTATACAGGAAATCTTGGATAAGATTGATGTGGCTGGTAGCGAGGATGAGCAAGCTCAGTTCAGGATATTATTAACCAAGTACATTGACATATTTGCTGTAGAGGATGAGGACCTTGGGTATACTGATAAGGTTAAACACGAAATTCGTTTGACTGATGATGAACCTGTTACCCAGCCATATCGAAGGATTCCACCAAATCAGTATAGTGAAGTGAGAGAGCATATCTCTAACTTGTTACGGAAAGGGGTCATACAGGAGAGTAACAGTGCCTATGCGTCACCTATAGTTGTGGTGCGGAAATCCGATGGAAATATCAGGCTATGTGTAGATTATCGTAAACTAAACCAGAAGACCATAAGGGATGCATTTCCCTTACCCCGCATAAATGAAAGCTTTGATGCTCTGCGCGGAGCACAATATTTCTCTACAATTGATCTGGCAAGTGGCTATCATCAGGTGGCTGTGGAAGAAGGGGATCGACGCAAAACAGCGTTCTCGACTCCTTTTGGGTTATATGAGTACTTACGAATACCATTTGGGGTCTGCAATGGGCCTGCGACCTTTCAGAGGTTAATGCAAGCCACCATGAATGACCTGGTATTTCAGATTTTGCTAGTCTACCTAGACGATATCTTAGTGTATTCTTCAACATTTCAAGATCACTTGACTAGACTGGACACTGTGTTGAAGCGGCTGCAAGACACTGGTCTGAAGGTAAAGCTGGAGAAGTGTCACTTTCTTCAATCAGAGGTTGCGTTTTTAGGACACAAGATATCGGCAGAGGGTATCAGCACAGATCCCCAGAAAGTAGCTGCTGTGAAGCAGTGGCCGATTCCAACTACATTGAGGAATTTAAGATCATTCCTTGGCTTCTGCAGCTACTATAGGCGATTCGTTCAGGGATTCTCTAAAATAGCTGGTCACTTGCATGACGTCGTAAACTCATGTTTGAACAGCGGGAGTTCAAACAAGGCTAATCACTTGCTGCAGTGTCTGTGGACTGAAGAATGCCATGTGGCTTTTGACATTCTCAAAGACAAGCTTACAAGTGCACCTATTTTCGGTTTTGCAGACTTTACAAAACCGTTTATTGTGGAGACGGATGCTAGCAGCCAAGGGCTTGGGGCCGTCCTGTACCAGCATCAGGGAGAGACCAAGCGTGTGATTGCCTTTGCAAGTAGACGACTAAGAGATGCTGAAAAGAATGATCGGAACTATAGCAGCATGAAACTTGAGCTTCTTGCTCTTAAGTGGGCAATTGCTGAAAAATTTCGAGGATATTTATTGGGTTCCAAGTTCACTGTGATCACAGACAACAACCCTTTGTGCCATCTGAAAACCACCAAGCTTGGTGCAATTGAGCAGAGGTGGATTTCGCAACTGTCCGTCTTTGATTTTGATGTCCAGTACCGTCCAGGATGTCGAAATGTGGTAGCTGATGCACTCTCTAGGCAGCCATCTGCAGGGGAGCCAGAGCCGATCTCAGGTGATGCAGAGTATGATGAATGTATTGCAATTTGTAGTTTGATTAGCCGTGGTACAGCCCTAGACTCAGCACTTGTTGCTGCTGGGCTACACAGTTGTAGACTAAGGCATATACGGGCGGTGGAATCATATTCTGATGATCCTAATGGGCTGAGACAGGGAAATACACCTACCTTTCCAGGTTATACTACTGATGAGTTACGTGCCTTCCAACTGCAGGATCCTGTGATTAGTGTATTTAGGAGGTTGTGGGAGCAGAAGAGGAGACCATATGGCAAGGATCGCATAGCTCTGCCTAAACCTGTTCAGTCCATGTTAAAACATTGGGATAATATCAGGGAGCGTCAGGGTTTACTGTATCGGGTGATTAGGGACCCTACAGATGGGGAGTGTTTTCAGCTCTTGTTGCCTTCTAGCCTGAAAAGGCCAGTTCTGGAGTGTGTGCACAACTCTATGGGCCATCAAGGCATTGAACGTACCTTGCACTTGCTGAGAGGCAGATGCTTTTGGGTGGGTATGCACAATGATGTTGCTCAGTGGATTAAAGATTGTCAGCGTTGTGTGTTAACTAAAATGCCTCAACCAAAGGTTCATCCACCAATGAAGTCATTTTTGGCTTCTAGACCGCTGGAGGTAATTGCAGTAGACTTCACCGTGCTCGAACCTACGTCAGATGGTCGTGAGAATGTTCTTGTTGTCACAGATGTCTTCACGAAATTTACTCAGGCATTCCCTACTCGCGATCAAAAAGCAGACACCACAGCTAAGGTATTGCTCAGGGAATGGTTCATGAAGTACGGGGTTCCAGAACGACTACATTCGGACCAGGGCCGCAACTTCGAAAGTGAAGTCGTAACAGAACTCTGTAAGCTTTATGGTGTGAAGAATAGCCGCACCACACCTTATCATCCCACTGGTAACGCTCAATGTGAGCGGTTTAACAGGACGATGCATGACCTACTGCGCACTTTGCCCCCTGAAAAGAAGCGCCGTTGGGCGGAATATCTGCCACAATTGGTTTATGCCTACAATGCAACAACTCACGCGATAACAGGCTATTCCCCACATTATCTATTGTTTGGTGTTGACCCTCACTTGCCAGTGGATGCATTGTTGGGGCGAGAGCAGGCTTTTGACAAAAGGCATGACTGGTTAGCAGTCCACCAAAAACGTTTGAGTGATGCGCACGCCAGGGCAAGGGAATATTCTGAACAAAAAGTTGCTGAGCGTATTGAAATGCAGAGAGACAGAATTTATTGTCCCCAGATTGGAATAGATTCTCTGGTGTACTTGAGAAACAGGCCATTAGGTCGTAACAAAATCCAGGATGAGGGCCGACGAAGAGGGTTCACAGGGTTGATGTAAGGCAGTGTGTAAATCTTCCTGTACCTGCACCAAGGCAAAGGTCCAAAGCTCCAGAAGTCCGGTCTGACTCCTCCAAGGAAGTGGAGTCGGAAGATTCAGATGAGGACATGGTTTTCATGGAAATGAGTCAGGGTAATGCGGTGCTGGAACTAGGTATCCAGTCTGTCTGCCCACAAGGAGTTGAATCCGTGACTGATGCTGACGAGGCCAGCGTAAGTGGGTCTGTTTGTGCTAGGGCCTCGGAAACGGAGGAAATGTCTGACACCTCGCCTAAAACAAAGGGTTTTCCTGTGGCTGCACCACGTAGAAGCAAGAGACCAAATGCCGGACAGCACTCCAATTTGCATCATGAGCCCAAGTCTGTCTTGGACTCAGCTTCTGGAGGCGATTCAACAGTTCTGCAAATTTTGGCTAGTCTGAGTTCTACTCTGTTCCGGGAAGCAGTAAAGGAAGTTAAGAGTAACCTGATCCTGAAGGAGTAATCGAGGGCGTTTACTCTGATGCAGGGGAGAATGTAACCGGGTGGTGGTTAAAGGGGCATTGGATGTCTGTACTCTATATTTTGTGCTTGTAGGGTGAAAATGGGTACAGGGCCCTTTAAGAAATGCGTGATTATGTCATTACGTACGCGTGTGACTCGGTGCATATGAGACTGGAAACCATGAAGTTAATGTGGTGAGAGGTTCCACCTGTAGCGTTTTCCAGGTAAAAGATCATCCAATATAATCCGTTTTGTAAAGTAAATCAAAACGTTTGGAAAGATTTGGAAGTTTCTTGTAACTGGGTTTGTTTGTTATGCTGATGTATTTTTGCAGTAATTGGTGTGAGTGAAGGATTGGATTCCACTGTTAATATAGTGTAAGCTAACATACCAGGTCAGTGGTCTCTGATTCAAATTTGCTTTAAAATGCCTTAAATATGCTTTTTGTGTTTGTTTCTCTAAAAAGAGTTTAGAAACATTCATTTTGAAGTTATGTGTTGATTTTGATGTAGGACGTTCAAGCTATACAAGTTTCCCTGGTGTGTTTGGCCCATTGGGGTGTGTGTGTTTGAAACTGAGGTTGGAAAGTAAGTGAACTGTACAATGGGATCCTACAGGTATCATTTACTGTTGTTTTTGGGGTTTCTTTGCCAATGATGTAATTAATGCCATGGGCATGTTGTATGTTCTTTTTTTCTTAGAACTGCCACTGCCGTATTTTCTTTACTGGCTGTTTGTTCTCTTTGTTTTTTAATTATACTGCACACCATAGTGATTCTGTACTTTTGTTTATTTTCTTTGGTTATTGATTTCTTTGGGTTGATGTAAATTATAATATCTTCGTGTCAACATTTGTCCATGACTGAAGAAAGATTGGTTCTAAGATTTTGTTTGTTTACTCTTCTTCCACATAGAAATTAATAGTAACTTTTTATTGTTAATTGGAATAAAACAACCCTCAGTTGTATTTGTTGGTCTTCTGCGCATCATTCCAACGGCCACATATATATATATATATATATATTGCTGATTATCCTTGCGGGAATGAATGGCGAATTGTCGATATTTCACGGAAGTATATACGAGTGTGATGTATTATTTTTTTTCCCCCACTGCAGTCAAATGACCGGTGCTCGGCACTTCTAGTGTTAAAGGGTTGGAATAAATAATCAAGCAAAAGGCAGGGTTGCGGAATCAATAAACAAATAAATTTTATTACATATAAGGCAATAAACAAAAGTATTACCACAAAAAACACAACAACCTCTAATGCAAATATCCCCCCACAAGGATATATATATATCATGGCCACAAGTTACCTATATTGGTGTACAGACAAACGTGCTCTCACTAAAATCCTGCTCACAGCAAATCAAACTGCAAACCTACGATAAAAGAATAAAAATGAACAAGCCACCCCACCACTGTTATCCACCAGTAAGGTCAACCCTGCAGCCACCATGGGGGCTAAACAAAAAGCAAAAAGCAAAAAGCATAAAATCTAAAACAAAAAGCATAATATTAACAGCGGGTAACGCAATTAAATAGGTCAACCCCTGTTTAGCATCTATTGTAATACCAATAGTGGGGAGAACTGGGGAGAAACTCAAATAAAGAAACTGGGGAGCATTCAAATAAAGAAAATACTAAACCATCACAAGATCATATTGTTCTCCTTGATTGGTTAGAAAATGTTGTAATATTTAAAAGAATGACCATCTCTTGGCTCAGGTGTTATTTGACTGATTTGTATCAGTCAAATAATATCAGATATAAATGGTGATTTTTAAAATCTTTCCATAGGGGTCTGTTTTAGGCCCACTGCTATTTTATTTCTATAGGCTTTGTGGGTTACATAATATGTAAACATGGTATTCTGTTCCCAATCTGGACTGACTGAGGCCTTCCGGTCAGGAAGCTCAGTATCATTACAGATGAAGGCACTCAGGCCCAACAGGCTCAGCTTCCCAATCAGGTGCTGAGAGATGACAGTATTGAATGCTGAACTGAAGTCTATGAACATCATTTAAACGTAGATGTTCTTGTTGTCTACAGTAGGTGTGTGAGGGCCAGTTGGAGTGTGGTAGAGATGACATCGTCTGTGGAACAGTAAGGATGATATGCAAACTCCAGCGGGTCCATTGAGGGTGGCAGAAGAATATTGATGTGTCTCATGATGAGCTGCTCAAAGTACTTCATGATGATAGGTGTGAATTATAGGAGTGTAACAAGAGGGTAGTCATTGAGCCAGGACACTGGAGGCTTGGACATTTAAACTCAGAGAGATTAAAAGTTGAAGATGTCAGTAAAAACATATGCCAGCTGTTCAGCACATTCTCTGAACACTCTGCCAGGGATATTGTCTGGTACAGCAGCTATACGGGGATTGACTCTACGAAGAACTTTCCTCAAATGAGCTGTGGTGAGACATAGCACCTGGTCCTTGAAAGGAGGGGTGGTTTTCCTCACTTGCACGTTGAAGAAAGTCACAGCCTACCTAAATATGTTCCAGTCAGAGTTTTCAAAACAGTTCTGAAGAGCAAAGATGCAGGTCAGGTTTTCACCTGCTTCAGAATCGATTTTGATTGTCTGTCAAGTGGTTTTTATGCTGGAATAAAAGAGATGTGGTCTGAGTAGCTGATGCGGGGCCAGAACTGTGCGCCAGGGATATTTGTGTAAACAAGTAACTCTCTTTGCAAAATCCACATACTGATGGAAATTAGGGACCGCTAACCTAAGATTTGCATTGTTAAAATCTCCAGTATCAATGAACAGTCCATTGGGGTGTGCGTTCTGCAATTCACTAATCTTGCCATACAGTTCTCAGAGTGTCCTTCACATTAGTGCTAAGGGGAACCCTAACCCTAACCCTAACCCTGTACACTCCGATTACAAATACGAATACAATTATGAATTCCCATGTTAAATAAAAAGGTCTGCATGTAACAGTCACAAACTCCACCACAGATTAGCAACAGCTACAGAGAAGAGTTTTATTTCATGTTGTTTTATTTCAGCTAGGGTTTGTTTTTAGTCTAGCACAGACTCCCATCTACTTGCTGTGTTTCCACGCACATTCCACGCACATTGCATTTCAATGTCCCTTATCTCACTCACTCCTCTCACTCATCATCTATATCGCTTTATCCTCTATTCAGGGTCTCGGGAACCTGGAGCCTATCCCAGGAGACTTAGAGCACGAGGCGGGATATACCCTGGACAGGGTGCCAATCCATCACAGGGCGCACACGCACACACACACACACACACACACACACACACACATTCACACATTATGGGCAATTTGAGAACACCAATTAACCTAACCTACATGTCTTTGGACTGTGGGAGGAAACTGGAGTACCCGGAGGAAACCCACCAAGCACGGGGAGAACATGCAAACTCCATGCACACAGAGGCGGGAATCGAGCCTGGCCGGTAATCGAACCTGGACCCTGGTGGTGCTAACCACTACACCACCGTGACATCTTTCCCTTATCTCAATGTATTCTATATGTTGCTTTCTGGTTTATTTCAAATTGAATTTCAAAAGTGTCAGTTGCTCTGATGTCTATACCATGTAAAACAATGGAGATTGTTTAAAACACAAAAATACCATTTTGGATTCAGAAAGGCTGCTGTGTGCCACTGTCGCATTGCCATCAATTAATCAATATATAATAATATCTCCAACAATTTAAATCTTTAAAAACAATTTCAAATTGTAAAAGAAATTGTATAAATTTTTTAGTGAAATATATTTTCTTAAAAATTAGGTAATTTTTTCCACACTTTTGTTGTAAGTACAGTAAAATAAGTTGGGTCATGTAGTTATAGTGGTGGCATTTAAAATGCCACTGTACATAGTCATCCAAAATCATTTGATGCATTAGGTTTTTTAAGATCTTCATCTTTGCCCCACTTACAAAATCAGATTCATCAATTATTTTCCAATATCTTGTTTACGGTATAAACAGGTAAAGTCCTTTAAAATAAATGTATAAAAAATTGACATAACACTGTAGATAATAATTTAAAACAACGTGTAAGGAATTGCCATTAGAGGGTACTGTTTCGTGTTTTTGTAGTTTTTGTTTTGCAGACTCAGTTTCCCAGAAGGCACCTCGGTCAGGTGATGCGGGAGATCACCTGAAACGAGGAAGATCATTATAATCTTCAATAAATAGCTGGTTAGTCTGGGAAACTGGGTCGCCTTTTTTTTTGTATTTTGCTTTTTGGTTATATGTTGGTTATTTTTTTTATTGCTATTTTGTTGTTCCATAACCACTAAGCATGTCCCAAGGCTAAGTGTGATTTTATGTAAGTCTTTGGTGTTCAAGTGTGTGTGGAGCTGATTCAGTCATGTATAGTCTTGTGAGTAATTTCAGGTTTTGCAAGTACTCTGTGTCCCTAGCCTCTGTGGCCCAAGTCTCTGTGTCTCTCTAGTGTTGCTTTAGTCACTTGAATGTTTAGCTCTAGTATGTTTCACTTCATCCATGTTTAGACCACTGTATGTTTAGCTCGCTCCATGTTTAGCTTGTAGTGTCAGTGTTTCAACATGGTGCTTATATTGTGTGTAACGGGTATTAGAGCCTGGGTATTGTTCAGTTATGTGGAGTATAATTTGAGTGTGTTTGTTTTTTTGTTTTTGTAATTCCTATTTTGTTATGTCCTGATTAAAGACTATTGTGTTTAAAAACACCCCTCTGCGCCTATGACTGCCCTTTTTCTGCCCATGGCAATAACAGCCATGATGACCCAAACATGACACAATCATTAAAACTTTAGCATAATGTATATAAACCTTTTAAACTCCACATATTTCAGATTGCTACACATGCTTTTTCAGTTCATTAAAAGAAAACTATGTAGGATTTGCATAATTGTATCACTTGTGACCAAGTTTTAACTTTCTGGCAGAAGTCTTGGTTTACTTCAGTATTTCTAGGTAACATTAATGTTAGAATCTTTCCCGAAGAACCTGAGTCGCTTTTCCAGTGAAATAATCCTACAACATGATGCAATTGCTTCACATTTGGGATGATGTTCTTTGGAACAAAAGCCTCAGCCTTGTTTATTCACACATGATGGTAATCACTATGGATTGCATATTGCTTCATCTGACTAGAGTACACTTTTCACCAGGGTTTCCTTGCCTTTATAGCTGTGATGTAAAACAATGTTTATGTAAATTAGTAGGTACCCGATATGTCCAGCTTCTTTACTTTAGTTTTTTTGTTTTGAGATTCAGTTGAAGTGTGTCTGTACCTTAGAGAATTTAAGCCCCCCTTTCAGACTTGTGGAAGTACACAATATTTTCTTGAGATCTTGGCTGAGTTGCTGGAATTTTTCCATGGTATCAAGAGCAAAAAGGCAATGACTCTCTAAATGTAGGGACTTTTACAGTTACATGTGCTCTTCCAATTAACTCCAGACCAGACAGTTAGCTAATTTAAAGTTTCTACTTACAGTAGTATAAAAAAAAAAGTATTTTCTAATTTTTTTAAATAAAGCTGCCAGTAATTCCAGACAGCACTATACTTTACATTTCAACAATGATATCAGGAATGAGTAAATAAATGAACATGGACAGTGCATATTTCATATTCACTTTCTAATAGTCTTTACAGGCTGTGCAAGCAGACAGTACCCTTACTGGAGACCAGAGTGAAAATGAACATGAGGTAAACCAGAAATCAGCTGCAGAAGTCAGTGGAGCGTTAACTGGAATATTAGTATGAACAAGGAATGAGACCCAGAACGAATCCTCATGGTACCCTAGAAACTTTTAGTCATACTTTTCCAGGAAGCGGATATTGAAATTTATGAATCTACTTCAGGAATACTTTCCAGTTTTCCAAAATTGTTAGTTCCCTGATGGTCACAATTGGATAGGAAAGAGAACAATACCATACAGCTGTCTAAATTAAATTAAGTATGATATTGGGTTTCCTTTACATGAGAAAAATTCTACTATAGCAGTAGCTTATTCAGTAACTTAAAAAAAAGAAATCAGAAATGTATATATCGCCAGCTTTTAAACATTAAACATTAATAGTGCAAAATGGATTGATAGACAATTAAATAAATTATTATCCTGTAAGATTATTAATTTCATCTCTCTCTCTCTCTCTCTCTCTCTCTCTCTCACACACCCACCCACACACACACACACACACACACACACAGAGTTACACAGTTGTTCACTTAGGGTTAGGATTCTATCTGACATATCTGAAAACCCTAAAGCATAGTTTGATGTCTAAAGCCATTAGCACGCACTGGCAAGGTTTCCATATAAGCACATATATATATATATTTTAATCATCATTGGCATATTCTGTGTT
Source organism: Channallabes apus (assembly GCA_030522415.1). NCBI lineage: Eukaryota > Metazoa > Chordata > Actinopteri > Siluriformes > Clariidae > Channallabes > Channallabes apus. Next base: position 22,217,034 of record CM060120.1, read on the forward strand.
GCCCGCACAGATGCTCAGATCCCCTTTTTTCTGTTTAAAATGCTACTTAGCCACAATTAATGACTGTAATTGTAATAATACTAGTGGGGTATACCTATCTGCTCATTTTGTTATCAGGTACCATAGAGTGTTGTGTTGCTTTGGAGTTGTCAAATGGTTTCTCTTGTTCGCACATTTGCATGTTTATTTTATTCTCTCTTTTTGTTTTTCTCTGTTTTTTAAAATAGTTTTGTTAATGCATGGAGTTAATTTATGTTGTTTTAGCTAGTCAGCTAATTAGGTGTCTTAGTTAATGTAACAGGCTTCATGGGTGGTGAGGTCTTACAGAAAAAAGATAATTGTATTTAGGATAAACGGGGAAGGAAAGTCTTTAAGGAGGGATGATGAAAAAAAAAGGAAAGGGAAGTTGTGAATGGCGCATGTAAAGGTTTGGAGGCAGTTCCCAGTTGGCATGCAGGCAGGAGGCTGGCAAACAATGGTGGCGGAGAATGGTCCCTTGAACGTCTCCTCTTCGCTGACTTGCCAACTGGCCCCTCCCAGCTCTCCTTGGGCATGGCCACAGACAGGAGTCCTTCGTGACATCTGACACATCTGGGCGGCTCTACTGGTTGGGAACAGAGGCCTTAACGCGAAAGCACAGTGGCCTTTTCCTCTTTGGTGGCAGGATCACGAAAGCTGGCTCTGTGTGAAAGTAAAAGTTCTGCAGGAGCTAGTGGAGTCCTTTCACAGCAGTACTCAACATGGAGAGCAAACGTAAGAACGCTGAGAAAGCCAGAGATCCATTAAAGATGATTATTAGCCAGCTGTGCATGTTTCCAGCAGCCTCGCCCTTCGCACACCTGCAGAAGGGGCGGCCGCCTACCTAGTGAGCCTACGTTGTGAGCCTAGTGAGCGAGGAGATTGAGGCACACCCATCACTGTTGCATGCCATGACAGTTAGCTAGCTACTTTTGTTAATTTAAGTTGTTAATGTATGTTGCCTGTATGTAGAACCTTGTTAAATAACAATAATTGACTTGACCTACTTGAGGTAACTCATGACTGTGCACTCATACATTACCAGTCGAAAGTTTGTACATACCTTCTATTTCCCTGGTATTTCTTAATTTCTTTTTTACATTGTAAAACAGTGCTGAAGACATCCAAAGTATGCGATTCTACTTCTTCTTCAATCTTATTTGAAGAGCTGATTCTGAGATGAGTCTGCTAAAGTAAATCCTTCATAACAGCTCTAATCTGAGGTGCTATAAATTGGTGATTTTTGAGGCTGGTAACTCTAAATAAACTTCTGCAGAGGTAGCTTTTGGTCTTGCTTTCTTGGGAAAGTCTTAATGAGAGAGTTTTGATGAGTTTTTCAAATGCACTTGAATTCTTGCAAGAACTGCTCCAGAACATTTAAGTGTGAATACACGAAAAAAAAAAAAATTCAAGATGGGGTAAATATTGTACTTGGCACTGTAGCTGTTGTTGTCCGAATCACTGTGATGTGTAGTTAAATTTCACATCAGAATATGCACAACAGGAGGTAATGCACCCACAGGGGGCATAATCCAGTGTCTTCTTGTGCCAGTCCCAAGTCTGGATAAATGCAGAGGGTTGTGGCAGGAAGGGCATAAAACATTTGCCAAATCAATCATGTGAATCATTGATAGGACTTTCATACCAGTTCGGTCGTGGCCTGGGTTAACAACGACCTACACCGGTGCTGTTGACCTACAGGTGTGTTCATAGGCAGGGAGAGAGGAGGAAAGGCAAGTGTCTAGGAGTGACATTAAAGATTTTGAATGTTGGGACTTTTCTTTTATAGAATTTGTAAATTATTGTTTTGTTTCTTTATTTATTTTTCTTTCTTTTTCCTCACTTCTTTTGTACACTGTTTTTCCACACTAAACACCTTTCAGCACCGAAGTGCAATTGTTGTTGCGCCACAATTGAACTTTTGTCTAGATTTTTGTAAAGGAAGAACCCCAAAGTAGGGCGGTGATGCAACACTGCCACGTCTTTGTGACAATATCTGACATGGTGATTTTGTAGTTCCATTTATTAGCACAATGGTTTTGCCACATTAAATTTACTAATGCAATATTTAAATTATGTGTTACAGTATACCAGATGTCTGGTATGTTCCCATCATTGAAGTTTCATTGTTCCATTCATTAGCACTGGCAGTTTTGTTGCCGTGCACCTTGGGTAGATTTTTGTACATGCATGCATTTCTACATAAGGGGCACACAAGGGGCTGTTAGTGGAAGGCTTCTCAGTTCAGTTTTTATGAGTGGAATTAAAGGATGATCTGTCACTTTGCGGAATGATTTCTGATGATTTGCTACCAGTATTGTAGTGCTATTTTACATTTCAATAGGATTATTGAGGTGCCTCTGATATTAGCAGTTTTCTGGGCTTTGTCTACCGTAGTACTGACATTGGCATGCTCCAAAACTGCTTTTTTTTTAATTAATTAGTTCATCCTGAGATATGTCTTTGTGTCAGTTTGTTTTTAAGTGGATTGAATTATGTCTTTTTCTTTTTTATGAATTTGGAATTGTGTTCACTTTTACAGTGGTGTGAAAAACTATTTGCCCCCTCCTGATTTCTTATTCTTTTGCATGTTTGTCACACAAAATGTTTCTGATCATCAAACACATTTAACTATTAGTCAAAGATAACACAAGTAAACACAAAATGCAGTTTTTAAATGAGGGGTTTTATTATTTAGGGAGAAAAGAAATCCAAACCTACATGGCCCTGTGTGAAAAAGTAATTGCCCCCTGAACCTAATAACTGGCTGGGCCACCCTTAGCAGCAATAACTGCAATCAAGTGTTTGCGATAACTTGCAACGAGTCTTTTACAGCGCTCTGGAGGAATTTTGGCCCACTCATCTTTGCAGAATTGTTGTAATTCAGCTTTATTTGAGGGTTTTCTAGCATGAACTGCCTTTTTAAGGTCATGCGACAACATCTCAATAGGATTCAGGTCAGGACTTTGACTAGGCCACTCCAAAGTCTTCATTTTGTTTTTCTTCAGCCATTCAGAGGTGGATTTGCTGCTGTGTTTTGGGTCATTGTCCTGTTGCAGCACCCAAGATCGCTTCAGCTTGAGTTGACGAACAGATGGCCGGACATTCTCCTTCAGGATTTTTCGGTAGACAGTAGAATTCATGGTTCCATCTATCACAGCAAGCCTTCCAGGTCCTGAAGCAGCAAAACAACCCCAGACCATCACACTACCACCACCATATTTTACTGTTGGTATGATGTTCTTTTTCTGAAATGCTGTGTTACTTTTACGCCAGATGTAACGGGACACGCACCTTCCTAAAAGTTCAACTTTTGTCTCGTCGGTCCACAAGGTATTTTCCCAAAAGTCTTGGCAATCATTGAGATGTTTTTTAGCATAATTGAGACGAGCCTTAACGTTCTTTTTTGCTTAAAAGTGGTTTGCGCCTTGGAAATCTGCCATGCAGGCCGTTTTTGCCCAGTCTCTTTCTTATGGTGGAGTCGTGAACACTGACCTTAATTGAGGCAAGTGAGTCCTGCAGTTCTTTAGATGTTGTCCTGGGGTCTTTTGTGGCCTCTCGGATGAGTTGTCTCTGCGCTCTTGGGGTAATTTTGGTCGGCCGGCCACTCCTGGGAAGGTTCACCACTGTTCCATGTTTTTGCCATTTGTGGATAATGGCTCTCACTGTGGTTCGCTGGAGTCCCAAAGCTTTAGAAATGGCTTTATAACCTTTACCAGACTGATAGATCTCAATTACTTTTGTTCTCATTTGTTCCTGAATTTCTTTGGATCTTGGCATGATGTCTAGCTTTTGAGGTGCTTTTGGTCTACTTCTCTGTGTCAGGTAGCTCCTATTTAAGTGATTTCTTGATTGAAACAGGTGTGGCAGTAATCAGGCCTGGGGGTGACTACAGAAATTGAACTCAGGTGTGATAAACCACAGTTAAGTTATTTTTTAACAAGGGGGGCAATCACTTTTTCACACAGGGCCATGTAGATTTGAAGTTTTTTTTCTCACTTAATAACGTAAACCTTCATTTAAAAACTGCATTTTGTGTTCAATTATGTTATCTTTGACTAATAGTTAACGGTTTTTGATGAGCAGAAACATTTAAGTGTGACAAACATGCAAAAGAATAAGAAATCAAGAAGGGGGCAAATAGTTTTTCACACCACTGTATATATTTGATTAATTATTACAGTTGTAAAAACGTTTTGATTTTGAAATAATTTATTGTTCTGTTTTATTTCAATTATTATTTTGGGGGTTCTGCCTACTGCCATGGAATGTATTTTCTTTTTGCCTGATTCAAAAGCTACACTCGATGCTGCGTGAAAACGCTATATGAACATCTTTCTGTGTTGCCGGTTGTGAAGCATGTGTGTATTAAACACGCCAAATTTTGACATATACAGTATAACCTCGGTCGGGTGGTGTCATCTGATGAAGTGTAGGTTTATAAATAGGAGTGAACTGGAAACATTCCTCAGATCTTTTTGTCTTCAGGACTGTTTTGAGTCTGCGTGTGTGTATGTAAACCAGCACAATAAGAAAGAGTTTAACTAACCGATATGGTTTTCAAGCGAGATGTGTATCTCCGCGTGGTAAATCCATCTCGGAGGGCAATCTCCACACTTACTGTTTCGATTATAGTGCTTCGCGTGCGGCTCGTATTCTTTAAAGAGAAGCTACGAGCCGTGGCGCATTCCTGGGGCTTACGCGTCCATCCGGCAGAGCTGCAGGACACGGGTTTCCCCTCCTTTCCCTCGCGCTCTCGCCAGATTGGGAAATTCCTCCGTCCGCTTCTCAAGCGCGCCTTGCGCTTCTTGTGAAATGGGCAAGATAAACATTCTCTCTCGATTCCTCAAAGATGGAAATAGCCTCCAAGCACTCGAAATTAGACGACAGGCTTCAGTTGGGTGGCCGGGGGGCGGAGCCTCAATGACGCTCTCTCCCTTTCCTTAGCAACCTCCATGACGAGTTTAACTCTTTCATGGAGTAAGCCATATTCATCCCGTGTTTTCATGCCATCGACTTATTCATTTATTTAAATAGCATTGATGTGGAAGCACGGGGTTATATGATGATGCCCCAGATAGAAGAGACGCTTGCAGGCTCTTTCTCTCCTGGGACATCATCCTCCCTGAAAAGCTAACACTTCCTTCCAAGCTGTGTAGACTTTCATCTTCCCTGGAGGGAAAAGCTTTTCAGGCAGCAGGTCAGGTTGGTGCTTCACTGCTTACGCCGGGTCACAGACTTGTCTCTTCGTGCAACAAAGCAGACGGCTCATGCTATCGGCCATGACTCTGGCGAGGCGTGAAGCACACAAGGAGAGTGTTCTGAGCCGGACACCCCCTCGTAAAGATTGGGGTGCGGCACGGCATGCTTCGCAATCCGCCTCAAAGAAGTTGGACCGGCATACTGTCTTCTTCACAAAGAAGTCCTGAGGCTCATGTGCCCAGGACCGCGGGAGTGGCCCCCCAACGGGGAGAGGCACGTAGAATTCCTTTCAAGAATGAAGTGTTCTCCCTGGCACCCCCAGGAGGTCGGTGTTCATGCTCTGCCACCACTGGTGTTTCGGGCAACAACGGTCTCCAATAAAATGTTACTTCTTCTGTCTTTCCTGCCATGTTCCTGCCCCCCCCCCAAGCCCCACCACCCCCACCTAACCAAGCCGCCAAGACTTTTGCCCCTTTTGGAGAAACTGGCAGCGTGGAAGCTACTGCCAAGTGTATCTCCTTGGGTACTGTAGATGCGGACATATTATTCCACTAGTTTTGACGTGTATCTTTAATTTGAATTTTCACTCACACAACAGAAGTCCGATGCTCTCTTTGTCTCTCGTATTTTATTTTCCAGCATCAAAGAATCAACACTTCATACAGTTGTCTTGAGTAAATCCACTGTAGTTACAACACCAGTTGCTGTATCTTGTAAATTTCTGACTTTTACAACAACCTATTTGCTGTATCTTACTAAGATCTTGGATTACGATTAGCTTATGGTCAAAAGCTTGTGTTTCCGTAGCCTTCCGCATCTAAACTGAACTTTCTATCATATGATAGTCATACAGATACATGTAATAGTGGAATGACATCACAGACCAACTTACGATTGTTAAAATGGATGCTTAACTAACAAGTTGAAAGCTTATGGCTTATGTAATAAACTTAATGCTTAATGCTTAACTAATAAACATAAGAGTGAATGCTTAAATGACAAATAGAATGCTTAGTGCTTAGCTAATGAATAGAATAAGATAAAATAAAATAAACAACAACAAATTCATAACAAATACGATATGTCTCTTACAGGTACTAAGCACCGTAGAGAGAAGCTACAGGATTCAGTTTTCACATCGCCCTCCGCGTTTCAACGCCGTGGTCTCCACTTCCATGAAACCGGAAAGGGCGCATCTGCTGACTCTGGAGTTGCAGACATTGCTGGGAAAAGGGGCCATAGAACATGTTCCCCTACCAGACAGAGAGTCAGGCTACTACAGTCGGTATTTCTTGGTTCCAAAGAGGAACCGCTGTCTAAAAAAAAAAAATAAATACAGCTTCAAAATGTTTACTGTCAAAGTGATTGTTTCTCAAATCCAACCAAGGAATTGATTTGTGACAATCGATCTGATGGACGCATACTTTCATATAGAAATATTGCCACAACACAGGATCGCTTTCGGGGGCGAAGCTTACCAGTATCGGGTCTTTCCATTTGGTCTAGCTTTCTCCCGCACATACACAAAATGCATGGATGCAGTTCTGGCTCCTTTACGACTCATTACATAGATGACTGGCTGGCCCAGTCTCAGGAGCTAGCGCTTCGACATCGGGATGTCGTCCTAGCTCATCTTTGTTCCTTAGGATCGAGACCCAACGCCACTAAAAGCATGCTCTTTCCTGTTCAGAGGACAACATATTTGGGTGTCACATGGGATTCGATCGTAAGCGGGCACAGCTGTCTCCCGCTCGTGTCAAATCCATTCTCAACACCCTCAAGGAAATCAAGCTAGACCAGAAAGTGACTGTTCATCACTTTCAGAGATCTTTAGCTCTCTTGGCAGCTGCATCCATGGTGATACCTTTGGGCCTTCTGCACATGACAGCATTTCAGTTGTGGCTAAGAACCAGGGGATTTCACTCGAGGGCCAATCCCCAATAAGGGTTATGCGCCAGGGGCTTCGTACCCTTTCTATGTGGTTCAGGCCCCGGTTTCTGACTCTGGGTCCCACTCTAAGTTCGTCTTGTCATCGCAAGATGCTAACGACAGATGCTTCCCTCACGGACTGTGGTGCAGTCTTAGATGGCCATCCAGCCCAAGGGAGATGGAGAGGTCATTTTCTCGCATGGCACATCAATTGCATCGAAATGATGGCTCTATTTCTGACCCTAAAGCACTTCCTCCAGCAGTTGAGAGGCTACCAGTGCGGGCGGACAACACTACGGTAGTCTCATATATAAATCGCCAGGGCGGACTGCGCTCACGCCGCTTGAATAAGCTAGCGCACCAGGTTCTGCTTTGGGCACAGGACCAGTTTCTGTCCCTCAGGGCGATTTACATTCCAGGGCATATGAATGTGGGAGCAGATTTGCTGTCCAGTCGGGCTCTGACACACGGGGAATGGAAACTCCACCTCGAAGTAGTCAGTCAATCTGGGAGAGATTTCATGTAGCAGAGGTGAACCTCTTTGCCTCGCAAGAAACAGCGAAAGTCCCGTTTACTACCGTTTTCTGACTCTTCCAGCTCCCCTGGGTCTGGACGACTTGGCCCATACGTGGCCCAGATTACGCCTTTATGCGTTTTTCCCGATAGCTCTGCTCCCGGGAGTCTCGGTGAAGGTCGTCAACAGGGTTTGCGCCTCTTACCGTTGGCCGACCAGAGTGTGGTTTTTGGATCTAATATCTCTCCTCGACGGCTCACCTTCGGTGATTCCAGTAAGGAGGGATCTTCTGTCTCAGGTGCAGGGGGCAATTTTTCATCCCCGGCCCGAGCTCTGGAACCTTCACGCCACTAGAAAAACTTATGCCCTCAAATGGAGTGTATTTGAAAGTTGGTGCATGGCAAAACATGTAGACCCAGTCCACTGCGAATCGTTTCAGTACTGGAGTTTCTGCAAGAAAAGTTGTCCTCGGCTTATGCCCTTCTTCTCTCAGAATGTACGTAGCCGCTATTTCGGCTTGTCATGTTCTGACTGACGGGGTTTCTGTTCGAAAGCACCCTTTAGTTGCCCATTTTATTCATGGAGCTAAACGGTTGAGGCCGCCCACTACAGCCACTGTCCCTTCTGGGGACTTATCTATTGTGCTCGAAGGTCTGATTGACAACCCTTTTTGAACCACTAGAGTCAGCGCCTGTTAGGTTTCTTACACTTAAGACGGTTTTTCTCATGGCCGTTACTTCTCTGAAGAGAATTGGAGATCTGCAGGCTTTGTCAGTTTCTCCATCCTGCCTAGACTTTGCCCCTGGGCTGGTCAAAGCTATTCTGCATCTTCACCCGAACTATCTTCCGAATGTTCCATTTTCAACCATGCACCCAGTTGTTCTCGAAGCATTCTGTCCTCCGCCTTTTACAGCTCCAGAGCAGGAAAGACTTCACTTACTGTGCCCAGTACGTGCTCTTCAGATTTACATCCACCACACAAGCCAGTGGCGTAAGTCAGAGCAGCTTTTCATATGCCACGGGCACCACAACCGGGGGGGCGGCGGCCACTACACATTATCACATTGGGTGAGAGATGCTATTGCCCAAACCTATGAGGTGCGTGGTCTCACTTCGCGTCTAGGAATCAGGGCTCATTCAACCAGGAGAATCTATTGCGCTGGCAAGAGGTGTCCCCCTGCAGCAAGTGTGTGATGCGGCAGGTTGGTCCTCTCCGCACACATTTGTCAGATTTTATATTCTGGATGTTCATGCTACTCCAGGCTCACGGGTCCTCGAGTCAGCCTCCCAGAGCTAGCTCTGAGACCTCCTTGGCCTTTGTGCGCACACGCTACACAACCTTGGGGGTCCAGCCACTTGCAGTGCGGCGGCGTTGGTATTCTCGTTCCCATAGCTTTTTCACACAGCATCGAGTGTAGCTTTTGAAAGGGAACATCTTGGGTTACTTTGTTGTAACCCTGTTCCCTGAAAAAGCAGGAACGAGATGCTGCGCTCCAATGCCGCACTGCTTGCATGACTGGAAGTCCTTTCAGACAAAATTGATCTGAGGAATGTTTCCGGTTCACTCCTATTTATAACCTGCAGGTGCGCTTCATCAGATGACGTCACCTGTCCGAGGTTATATGTGCCAAAATTTGGCGTGTTTGATACACACATGCTTCACAACCAGCAACACAGAAAGATGTTCCCATAGCGTTTTTTCACACACCATCTTGTTCCCGCTTTTACAGGGAACAGGGTTACAGCAAAGTAACCCGAGACGTTTCTTTCTAGTATGATTTAATATGGTTTTGGTGCCAACTCTGTCATGCCCTGCTTTCCATCCATTCATCTCTGACAGAATATTTCACCTCATCATGAGTGCAGCAAGGATTTAGAATTTTGTCACATTATGACCTGTCAGGAGTGCAATCCCAAAACTAGCAGCTCATGCAGCTCACCAGAAAGCCAGCCCCATGATCTCAGTCAACAACTCAATGTATGGCATGACTGGTATTTTGGTAAGGGGTCCTTGTTATAATGATCCTTCTACTTCAATAGACAGGAGTGGGTGCCTAATAAACCAATCATAGTCAAGATTGCAGAGTCCTCGCTGACAGGACTCTCATATGGGGTACAGCTAGTGTATATGCTCCTAAACAAATGACAAATGTTCTCTGTGTGTGTTCAACCACTCTCCTGAGAACAAGAATGTGGGAAAGTGCTGGATCACTTACTTTGCTTTTACTGTTTCACACACCAGTGGTGTTGCTTCGTTCTTCTTGCACTACTTGCTATCTCAAAAGCTAACTGTCTGAGTCCCCCTCATTCTCCATCACACCTACGATCAATAAAGGTTCCTGTAAAGATTAGAGCTGAGTATAAAGAGTTCCAATCATTGCAACCAGATTTACCCCTTTCCCAAAGAGAAACCTCTGGCCATTATGAGTAGTTAAATGAGAATTTAGATAATACAAATGGATAATGACATATTCCATATGTGAAATGGCAAAGTAAACATTTTATGCCCCATATTAAACTCAGCTACCTTGATGAATTGTAATTTATTTTGCTTCTGTATGTTGTGCTTTTTAAATTGGTTTTAACAAGTAACAAATTGGTCACTTAGTCCATTTATTCCATTTAAAGTTGTTGTTTTTTTAAACAAAATTGTTCGTGAGATGAATGTCATTAGAGGAAAATAATTTTGGATCCATACACTTCCACCGCACTTCTGCTTCCTTGTACTGATTTCTTGTACTGTAGCTGCCTGCATCAAATTCAAAATGTTGATGTTTGACTAAAAACGGATAAAAACTTACCTTTTACAGTAGGTCTAATCACACCCTGATCCTCCAACACTGCTCGGCTGATCACACCATCTTTCAGAGGTTAAGGAAGACATACAGTACATCTAGACTGTTTTCTGTTCTGGCACCTATGATGGTGATTAGTTAGTAATCCAGTAACCCAGTGTAACGGTCTATCCAATGACAGAAACTTCAAAGCTCATTTGTTAGTAAGTCACTCTGGATAAATGCATCTGCCATGTGCCTAAATGTAAAGGTAAATACAGAGCCAATGTAAAGCTGTCAGAGGGCAGGGTCTGCCTTTATACAGCGCCCCTGGAGAGGACAAGGTTGAGATCCTTGCTCAAAGGCCCAGTGGTGGCAACTTGGCAGAGCAGGGGCTCGAACCACCTACCTTCTGATCAGAAACTCAGAGCCTAAATGCATTGATCCACCACAGACCCCTAATTTAGCTAGTTTTGCAGTTGCAAAAAATAATAGGATAATAATTTCTCACTACAAAGATGGTAATTTTTTCCTTTAGAAAACTGAAACATATAGTACAAGAGAAAAATCTAAACATTTTGGTGATGCTGAAAAGTGCTAAAGAGCTTAACACATATTTTCCTACAAAATAATAGGGGAATAATAGATACCGTGATTACTGGTATATACGATACATATGTATCCATCCTTTCATCCAGCAATCTTGGAACCTCTGTAGTCCAACAAATGGTGACCACTAGAGGCCAATGGTGACCCATTTGTATTTATTCTCATTTGTCTGACCGTGGTGGGACCTCCAGTCATCATTTACATGCACATTCATAGACTTTTTGGAAATGCCAATTAGCCTAATCTGCATGTGGTCTGTGGGAGGAACTTGAGAACCCAGAGGAAACCTACCAAGCATAAGGAGACCAAACAAACTCTATGCACACAGATTCAGAAATCGAACCCAGGACCTGGAAGTTCAAGGCGACAGTGCTAACCAATAAGCCACTGTGGCAATATAATATAACTGTATATATAATATTAGAAATCTGCATTATTTATTTTAGCCATGTGAATTAAATAATTCAGCTGTTTATTTAATCTTTCTGATCAACAACAGTATCAATTCTGTTTCTACAGTATATCCATTATCAGCTGTGCTGTTTGTTTGTATGTGACTACCCCATCTTTCTAATGATATAGAAATTAAGACAAAATGGTTAATCTAATACTCTTGTCATTTTCAGGTTGGAGCTAATGAACTCATTTCACTCAATTCTTAGAATTATGTTTAATTCCCTCCTACTGCTTTTTCATATGGACGATTTATAATGTATATAGAAACTTTCTGATCTTTACTATATATATTAGAATATTGTATATTCTAAATATAAAATTAGAATATAAATATGATATTGATTTTACTGACTGCAAGTATATTTTTGCAAAAATAAAGTTAAAAAAGTGTCATGTCTTCATGAACATGAATAAAAGCCTGTCATATTCTGTGTGTTTTGACAAAGTTACACTGTAAATGAAAGCTGCAAATAGAAATTCCTAAACAGTGTAATGTAGTGTAGTATAAAAGTGTAGTATAAGGGGCTTAGCATCTCATGTTCCATCCTTCACATACCCCCTCAATCTCTTATGCCATGCATTCTTTTACACATCCCAGTCTTTCATCAGATTACACAAAAATGACAGTATTTGTGATGGCATGCATTTCCTTGATGATATAATGCCTGCCCTTACCTGTATGTCAAAGTTGTCATCAAGACAGAAAAAAAAAAACAGCCAAGACTCAACACGGAAATATGTATGAACAGTAAGACATGCACATGCACGTAGACCATCAGAACACACCTGATAAATGTATTAAATTTGATTTTTGCAACATAACTGTGGTATTATTTATTATTTTATTTCTTCCTGGCACTGAGGTTCAGAAGTTTGGGAAGTGTTCAGCATATTTTAGCACTCCAGCAAATCCCTAGAAAAGTGTCTTTGTGCCAAAAAAAAGTACAAACAGAAACAATAAATCAGACAAGTGATGCTTCCAAGTGTTTTGACATGTGATGAAGGCATAAAGGTGACAGTAACGTCACAGTAATGTACATTAGAAATTCATTTTCAGGTTGCTATGGCACTGTTTTTGAAATTTAAATGACCTAGGATTGTTCACTAACTGTCTTCCTTCAAAGCATTCTCTTTTGAATATCTACTATTTCAGTAGAGTTTAATGGATGCATTATTCCTTCATTCATACCATTTTGGCACAATTTTCTTTCTTTCAATATTCCTTTAATGAAACAGCTGCAGGTCTGGAACACTGGCTTCCTTCCTGAAACTTGTGAATAATGACTTAAATTTGCAATAGAATATATTAAATACATCTGGCGATTCACTTTTTTTTTTTGCCTTAAAGACAACCATACAACATACAGAAAAAAATATCAGTCACAAGCAGTATAGGAGAAATCTTATCCTTATAATGCCTAAACAGAATTTTCTGCAAAACTCACCTTGGAGCACAAGACAATTTGGACAGCACATGTCTTTGGAATGTACTGGAGGAAACCTACAGTATAACACACAGGGAGAGCACGAAAAGTCCATGAACTGTGAAATATAAATAAGCTCATACTAGTACTACTTGCCAAAAAAATGTCACATTGTCCCGATGAAGTTCATGTATAAACAGAGATTCTTGTGCCTAGTCAACACAAATGTCTTTTACATATTTACACAGTCATCTTTGCAAACAATATAGGTTTCGGCCAGAGACACATTTTCAACACACTGCTGTGTAAAGTTTGGATCATCTGCTTTCCATCTCTCCACAGATATATATCACACTTTTCATTTTTTCCGCATTCAAGCTGTGTTGGCTTTGTAGCACCATGGCCATGGGTGGAAAAACAGTTTAAGTTAGCTTTCACGCTACACTACATGGCAGTTAATCAGGTAGACCTGCAGTAATTCTCAAAATTAGGCAAAACACACAAGAGACTATTGTGCTTTAAAATTATATGATCTAAGAACATTTGTTAAAGCAGCAACATGCCCAATGTGCCCACACCAGTATAATCTCAGATGTTTTTTTTTTTTAAAACAAATTCAACTTCAGATTGTGAGTGATGAAGAAAATGTATTATTGACCTGAAGTAAGCTTTCTTGCAGAAGAAGTGAACATTCCTTATTAGACAATTTGGAGGACCTTACTAAAATGCCCCCTTAAATATGCATTTGCAATGAGAACATGGTTTACTGTACTTGATGCAATAAGTACAATGTTTGCAAAAAGTTATTTTTAATGTAAAATGACTTGTAAATTGAGTTACACTGGAGAGGGTTTGAATGAAAACAGGGGAGCGAATGGGTTCCCATACTGGGTAAGTCTATAGAAAGATTTTCAGCTTGTCTTTCAGCAAAACAAACCCAGCTGCTCTTTATTAAAGTTTATCAAGTTGAATCTGGTAAATCAAATCAGGAATTTCCATTGGGTTAATTATTTTCTTTCTGAAAGAACCAAAAAGTTTACAAGCAATGGCAACTTAAACAAGGAAAGAACAGTATAGGTGTCTGTTTGTCTTACTATATGATGGTTAAAGGATACAGATGCAAACTTTAATAGTTTATTTGATTTATATTTATAGACAATCTGAAAATTTTGATTATTTTAGTTTTTTTTGTATAATTATGTTTAATCTTATTATAATAATAATGTTCAATAGATTTATCTTTTATTTTTACGGATAGTATAATATGCTGGCTTACGCATGTCATGGTCCTTGTTCAATTCAATTCAATTCAGTTTTATTTGTATAGCGCTTTTAACAATTGACATTGTCTCAAAACAGCTTTATACAATCAAAAGAATTATTTAAGTTTGTATGGAATGTGAATGTGTATGAATCAAAATGTTCAGATATTCCCTGGCGAGCAAGCCCGAGGGCGACAGTGGCAAGGAAAAACTCCCTGAGACGGTAATAGGAAGAAACCTTGAGAGGAACCAGACTCGACAGGGAACCCATCCTCATCTGGGTGAAACAGATAGCAGGAAATGATCTGCATTTATACAGTGTTAAGTGTTAGGTTCAGCTATAATAGTTGATGTTAATTGATGTTATAATACTTGATGTAAAATGGAGTCCAGTAGTTATTCGAGACTCAGATAGACTTGTAGAAAGTTCCAGTCCTGAACTATCGAATTGTCAAGTCCTCAGAGAAACAGCTGACCACACCAGTCGAGGCCAGAACCATCTTCTAAGTATAGAGAATCATCCCCAGACACCAGACGCATCCTAAAGAGACACACGGGGCATCCATGCGATGAGACCTCCAACCAGAAACCGGGCACCAGGATGGATCAGACAGGTCCGGAGGGCAGAGGGAGTCTGGATCACTGGCAGCTCAGGAACCACATGTGTAACTCGACAGAGAGAGAGAGAGAAAGAGTGAAAGGGGGAGACAGGGGGAGAGAGGAAAGAGAAAGAGGGGGAGGAAGAGAAGAGGAGGAGAGATTGCAATTAGGTATGGTCACAGTCACAATGTCTAATGTGAATGTATATTTACTGTAGAGTGCAAGCAGGGACTCCGGCAGGACTAACTATGACAGCATAACTAAAAGGGAGAGCCAGAAGGAAACACAAACATGAGGGCTCCCTGAGATGTAAAGCAAACAATCACCTCACCATCAACAAACCTGAGTGATCAAATGAGACTGAGGAAGACAGCATCTAAACATACCAGTTCACCATAATACTCTACGTCCATGAGTCCCCCAGATCTGCTCCTTTACCTTATGGCAAATCTATTTATAAAATGCTTGGTTAAATAAATAGGTTTTGAGCCTAGACTTAAACACTGAGACTGTGTCTGAGTCCCGAACACTATTTGGAAGACTACTCCATAATTTTGGGGCTTTGTAAGAAAAAGCTCTGCCCCCAGCTGTAGTTTTCATAATACTCGGTACTGATAAGCAGCCTGCATCCTTTGACCGAAGTAGGCGTGGCGGATCGTAAGACACTAGCAGTTCGCTCAGATACTGCGGCGCGAGACCATTTAATGCCTTATATGTCAAGAGTAGTATTTTAAAATCAATGCGAAATTTCACAGGGAGCCAATGCAGTGAAGATAGGATAGGGGTGATGTGCTCATATCTTCTGGTTCTAGTGAGGACTCTCGCTGCTGCATTTTGGACTAGCTGAAGCTTGTTTATGCACCTAACTGAACAACCAAGGCATTACGACAGTAAGGCATTACAATAGTCCAACCTAGAAGTGATAAAAGCATGAACTAGTTTTTCTGCATCATTTAGCGACAATATATTTCTTATTTTGGCGATATTTCTAAGGTGAAAGAATGCTATCCTGGTGATATTATCTACATGAGCTTCAAATGAAAGGCTGGAATCTATAATCATGCCGAGGTCTTTTACTGTTGCACTTGACAGAACAGAAAGGCCATCTAAAGTTACGGTGTGATCTAAGATTTTACTTCTAGCTGTATGCGGTCCTATGACTAGAACTTCTGTCTTATCCGGATTAAGCAGAAGGAAGTTAATTAGCATCCAATTTCTTATGTCCTGAACACATTGCTCAACTTTAGTAAGATGGTTTTTCTCATCAGGTTTTGTTGAGACGTATAGCTGTGTGTCGTCAGCATAACAATGAAAACTAATACCATGCTTACGGATTATGTTGCCCAGAGGAAGCATGTAAAGGGAAAAAAGCAGTGGGCCTAAAACTGAACCCTGCGGAACGCCAAACTCCACTAGAGAACATGCAGAATAATCACCATTTAAGTCTACATACTGATAACGATCGGTCAAATAGGATCTGAGCCAGGAGAGGGTTGTACCCTTAATTCCTACTAAATTTTCTAATCTGTGAAGAAGAATAGCATGATCAATAGTGTCAAAAGCTGAACTGAGGTCGAGTAATACAAGCATAGTTACACAACCCTGATCAGAGGCCAATAGGAGGTCATTTACTACTTTAACGAGTGCTGTTTCTGTGCTGTGATGAGGCCTAAATCCTGACTGATACAGTTCATGTATGCCATTTCTATGTAGATATGAGCATAGCTGCTCCGCTACTATCTTTTCCAGAATCTTAGAGATAAAGGGGAGGTTTGATATTGGCCTGTAATTGGACAGCTGACAGGGGTCGAGGTCAGGTTTCTTAATTATTGGTTTAATAACTGCTACTTTAAAAGATTTTGGAACATAACCAATGCTGAGTGAGGAATTAATTATTCTCAACATCGGTTCTGTTATTACTGGTACTATCTGTTTAAGAAAATGTGTCGGTATAGGATCTAATATACAGGTTGATGAATTTGCAGAAGAGATGAGTGAAATTAGTTCATTCTCTTCAAGAGGAGTAAAGTATTCTAGGTTTGAATCTGACATGGCTAGGTTAACATCAGAGGTTATGTGTGTTAACATTAGAGGTTGTTAATACCTCTAAGGTGAAATGATCAAAAATACTTATTGAGCCTGCATATTATAGGACAACTGAGCATCACCGCGCCAGGTGAGTTCTTTCCTATTCCTTTAAAACCTGTTCCAACACAGAGCTTGGCACACATACCACCAGGGAAATTTGCTGCTTACATTTAAATAAGTAAATTCTATGAAGCCTTTGTTTGGGTAATTATTGTAGTAATTAATGTGTTTCAGGTGACAATGTTTTTTTTTAACACTAACTAAAGTGGTGAGTGGTTTCTCATTTCTTAAACAACCAGGTTGGACGTATCCTTTGGTCATGGAAAGAATTTTACTGTTTTTCAGAAGGGGAAAATTGCCTACTTTCATCAAGCAAAGAAAAACTAAAAATTGCTGAAATGACTACTATTTGATCAAGTATCACATCACTAACACATTATTAAAACCTGGAAGGACAATGCTGAACCACCAACTTCATAGAAGAAATGTAGCATGAGAAAAAAAAAGATGAATGACTATGATCAGCGATTACTAAAACTTGAACAGTAGAAATTAGTTATTTTTACTAGTGAAATTAAGAGCATTTCCACATGCACAGTGTGATGAAATCTCACAGAATAGTTGCACAAGTTTGTTGCCATAGCAAAACCACTTTTTATTATTATTATTATTATTATTATTATTATTATTACTTGCTTGTTTGGATTTGATCAATCTTACTGATTACTGTGCCATGTTCAGTATTTTTAAATGGTCTTAGAAGCATCAATCAAGTATTAAAGGAGTAAAGAGTGTATATATATATATATATTTCTTTTTTTTTAAATTTTTTAAATTTTATTTTTTTATTTAAGCAATTATTTGTCTAACAAATTTTACGCTTCTGTAAATGTAATATTCACCATTTGTCATACTAGTTTGCACATGAAACTGCTGTTTCCAAAGGCACACTAATTTATCTGCAGTTGGGAAAAAAATATTTGGCCTTGTGTAGCTTTTACATATTGATATTGTGTCAATTTTAGTTAAATAAATGAAGGTTGTAAATGTGCTTAACTCTATTTAGTAAGTTAACGTATATATTTTTACTATTATTTACCATTATAATTTTTTGTTCAGCAAATACAACATATTTTAATTGAGTGGAAATGCTCATTTAATTTAAATATATTGATTGTTAATAATATGTTCATATGCAATATGTAAGCATTGACACACACACACACACACACACACACACACACACACACACACACACACACACAGTATAATCCCATGAAGTCCTTGTTAAGCAGCTTACAAGTTTTTGCAAACCTTTAGGGCATTTTATTTGCTATATGAACTTAACAATGTTGTAATTACTTTACAATGAATATATTTTAATCATAGTCATCAACAAATTATAGTAAAAAATATTTTTTTTCAAAACATATTACAAAATAAATGAGCAATGAATATGGTAGCAATGAAATCATATCTTGTACATTGTTGAATTTAGTAAATAATATATTATGAAGACAGCAAATGGAAAATAAAATAAAATTTGAAGGCAGAAAACTATTCCTGCAGAATTTTCTGAAAGCACAGGTTTTCAACATTCGTTTGTTTTTATTAATTAATTCAAAGGGGTTTTTTTTTGGAAGTCTTTTGCAGACTGTAGTCTGCACTGCAGTATTTAATTTTTTATTTTAAAACAAGGGTAAAGGAGAAATTATTTGCAGATTATGTGTTTATAAGAATGTAAGCTTTCCAAATGCATAGTTTTAACCATATCATAAATTATAAAGGTTCACATTTGCATACATTTTTTTTTCTGACATGTTTAGTTAACATCAAATATACTTAAATTTTAAATTCATCCATTCCAAACTTTCTTTTGAATCTTTTAAATTTTGTTACTACATTTTATGAAACATGATAATAAATGTATGCTCATTCACATGTAGGGGAATTCAAGCATAAACAATCATCATTTTTATACAGTGGGAGGACCCCAGAGAATGCAGATGGGAGCCTGTATGAACAAGAATTGGAGAATTGCACCTATGGGAAATTTCAATGACCTACTCCACATACAGTACATTCATGTTTATGGGAAAGGGGGAAAACTTTGTCATTGTCACATTGTTATTTTCTGATTATGTATTGCCAGATTGTCTATAGCCAGATTGTACAATGTGTAAATTATAGTATTGTATAATTTTATTTGCTTTAATATCATAATAACATTAATGTATGAACAACATTCTCATGGAGTCAATAAAACATTTTATACAACAAGCTTACAAAGACAGATAAGTATAATATATTGTTTATAGGATGAAAGTTAATCCTCATACAAATTACTTTTTTCCCCAGCAGCTTCATCATAGCTAGAGACAACGCTTACAGTCCAAATACAAAAGGGCTAATAAAAAATGAAAGTTTCATAGAGTTAATAAAACATTTTATGCAACAAGCTTACAAAGACTTTATCCTCATACATAAGAATTGTTTTTTTCCAACAGCTACGTCATAACCAGAGGAGCAGCTTAGAGTCCAAGTACAAGAAAGCTATTTATTAAGGAAATGGTTGGTTTACATAATGTTTCCTTAGTATTTCCTGCCCCTGAAGGCGTTTTCTTTCAAACACACTTTTTTAAATTGTGCTTTTCCTAGGGAAATTTCTTAAACTAATATTTTGCATGAAGTAATGTCCTGAAACATGAAGTTTGAAACCAAATAGGAAGTGAATTTCCAATTTAAGTTAAAAACAAACAAATAAACAAACCAGACAAATAAAAATTTTAATGATCAAAAAGTCTTTAAATCATTCTTCATAAACTCAAGAATTTGAGAAAATCCCTGGGGATTCCAATGTCACAAAATCGGGGTGTTACAGGCTGATATTATTGCCGTGGGCATAAACAGGCAGGCATAGGTGCAGAGGGGTGTTTTCAACAAAAAGTGTCTTTAATGAAATAAGAACATAAAACAAGCACACTGACGAGACCAAACCAAAACAACAAGGCATAATGTGAAACACAGGTGATAAGGCGAGGCACCAGCGCTATGACGGCACATACAAGACGTACAGTAGGCTCTATGGTGGAACACTAGTTCTAAGACATTACACACAGGACATCGGACAAATACAGGCTTGAATACCTGTTACACAAAACCTAAGCCCTATGGCGAAACACAGGCTTATTGACGAAGACCTTGTACACACAAACTAAGCACGGAGCTGAAACGGAATGAAACAAGACTAGACACAGAGACTAGAGGCACGGGGATGCACAGAGATAGGCTAGGGATACAGAGAGGCTAAATACTTACTTAAATTCACAACACAACATGACACAACACCGAATCAGCTCCACACACACTAAAACACAACAAACATACAGCATTCACCACACTAGAGCCTTTTCTGATAACAGAATGAACAGAACTTCAATTTAAACATAAATGAAAATATAAAGAGAACAAAAAACAAAACAAAATGCCCAGATACATGACTGTGATTACAAACCAACAACGCTCGACCCAGTTTCCCAGACTAATCAGCTATTTATAGAGGATTTAATGATCTGCCTCGGATCAGGTGAGCTCCCGCATCACCTGACCGAGGTGCCTTCTGGGAAACTGAGTCTGCAAACAAAAAAAAATACAAACAAAACAGTGACCTCTAGTGGAGATCCCTTACACCCAGTTTCAGCTGCTGTCAAACTACTTTCTACTACCGACAGCAATCCATAGTTAAAGACTTTTACAGCGCACTCATTCACTTACTCTTTCTATATATGCTTTTTAAAGACCTATCTATTTTGATTGTATGTGAGACAACTTTTCAAAAAATAATAGTACCCAACAATATTGACTGACTCTACTTCTAGCAACCCTGTGTAAGGATATATCTAATGACGAAAACTTTAAAGCACTTTTGCAAGTCAGTCTCGATAACAGTGTCTGCCAAATGCCTAAATATAAATGCAAATACCGCTTATCATGTACAGGGTTATGTACAGGAGTGGCAATCCTTCAAGTACAAGCACGCATACACTTACACACACCACAATTTAAAAATGCCACTTAGCCTAATCTGCATGTCTTGCATGTCTGCATGGCATGTGGTACCTGGCACATGCTTGGCTAATTGGATGATTGTGTCATACACACTCGCGGCGCGACCGGCACTAGGACCCGGGAGTAGTACGGTTGCGAACCAGAAAGCATAAAAGGAATCAAGATGTCGCTTCACATTGCTCAGTCATTGAGTTCGCCCATGTCGGTTCAGATAGTTCGTCTGCCATTTTGTTTGTACTTTCTTGGGTTTACTTTCTGATTCGAGTGTGTGTTTATAGGACGAGGGTTAAATTTGTGTTTTTCCCTTGCTCCCCTACTGTGAGAGTCCTTAGACTAATTCGCGTGGTTATCCTGCCTACTCGCTTGCTTCCGCGTTTGGGTTTACTGTACCATGCATGCTACAAAGGGCTAACCGCTAATTGCTAAGTCTTCTGATCATCCCGGGTTAGTTCACGACAGATTGCATGGATATTTGAAATCAGGGTCAAAAATGGTTGAAACTATGATAGAAATTATCAACTAGAATTTTATTAATTTATTTTTTATAAACAGAAAAATCCAGAAGAAATTCATAACAAATATGATATGGCGCTTACAATTAGCAGTGAGTAAAAACCCCACATTTATACTCAGCAAAAAAAGAAACATCCTCTGACTTTCAACTGTTTTTACTTTCAGTAAACTTAATGTGTAAATATTTGTATGAACACTAAAAGAGTCAACACCATAAGACATAAACTAAAAATGTTTCACAATGTGTCCCTGAATGAAGGGAGGCTCAAAATCAGTCAGTACCAGTCAGTATGTGGTGTGGCCACCAGCTGCTTGAAGTACTGCAGTGCATCTCCTCCTCATGGACTGGACCAGATTTGTCAGTTCTTGCTGTGAGATGGAGGGATTGTGTGTTCCTGGTGTGACTCGGGCAGTTGTTGTCCCATCCTGTACCTGTCACGCAGGTGTGATATTCGGATGTACCCATCCTGTGCATGTGTTGTTACACGTGGTCTTCCACTGCGAGGATGATCAGCTGTCCTTCCTGTCTCCCTGTAGCGCTGTCTTAGGCGTCTCACAGTGCGGACATGGCGATTTATTGCCCTAGCCACATCAGCAGTCCTCATGCACCCTGCAGCATGCCTAATGCACATTCACACAGATGAGCAGGGACCCTGGGCATCTTTCTTTGGGTGTTTTTCACAGTCGGTAGACAAGTCTCTTTAGTGTCCTGCGTTTTTAGAACTGTGACCTTAAATGCCTACTTTCTGTAAGCTGTTAAGGTCCTAACGACCATTCCACATGTGCATGTTAATTAATTGATTATGGTTAATTGAACATGCATGGAAAACATTGTTTAAACCCTTTAAAATGAAGATCTGTAAAGTTATTTGGATTTTTACAACACTGTTGTTGAAATACACAGTCCTGAAAAAGTTTCTTTTTTTGCTGAGTGTATATTGAATGGGCTTCAATATCAATGTCAGGTTCCACTTTTATCAGCTAAGAACAAAAAAGTCTGCAGCCATAAGTCATCATGTGATGCTCACCAAATTGATCTTCATGGATGATCCACCCTGTTTACACCTCTCACCAATCCAGAGAGCACAGAGCACATTTCGTCCAAGATGGTGGAACACAATGAATTGAATGAATGTCTGGGGCATTGAGTGGGCAATCTTTATGCTCTCTGATAATAACTACTTGGGTGCCCCTTTAGGTGCTTATCATGTCGCAGTCCAGTTCTTTAAGCCATGCCCTGCTAAAATTTTGCAATGCGATGTAAAACATTGGGGTTTTACAGTTACTAAGCAAAAATATTTATTAATAAATAATGCATATTAATTCTTATTATTAAAGTATGTGGGATTTTTCCGTTTTTTCTAAAAGGAATTCCTATACAAATAAAATAAAATAATTTATTTCGAAGTTGGCAATTTATTTTAATAAAATTTTTTAAAAAAACTGTCATGACAGTCCTCTCGGGCAGATCTCAAGCGGTGTGAGTGGGCAAGTGCATCTCCAGCAGCATCACCATCAACACAGGTGCTCCACAGGGATGTGTTCTCTCTCCACTGCTATACTCTCTTTACACTTCAGACTGTGTGGCCATGTTCGACTCCAACACCATCGTTAAGTTTGCTGACGATACGGTGGTGCTGGGCTTCTTCTCCAACAACGATGAGTCGGCCTACATAGATGAAGTGGAGAACCTGGCACTATGGTGTGAAGAAAACTGTCTCCGACTGAACGTCAGTAAGACGAAGGAGCTGGTGGTGGACTTCAGAAGGAGACAACAGGACCACAAACCCCTCATCATTAATGGAGCTCCAGTGGAGAGGGTGAGCAGCTTCAAGTACTTGGGCGTCCACATCTCCGAGGATCTGACTTGGACTGAGCATATCTGTGCTCAGACAAAAAGGGCAAAGCAGCGTCTGTATCACCTGAGGCAGTTGAGGAAGTTTGGGGTTTCCCCTGCTGTCCTTAAGGCTTTCTACTCGGGCGCTGTTGAGAGCATTCTTACACAGAACATTTCATCCTGGTTTGGGAATAGCTGTGTACAGGACAGGAAAGCCCTCCAGAGAGTGATCCGGGCAGCTGAACGCTGCTGCAGGCTAACTCTCCCCTCCATGCAGGACATCTACACCAGGAGATGTAAAACCAGGGCAGCTCAGATCATTAAGGACTTGTCGCACCCCAATAATGGACTGTTCAAACATCTGCATTCAGGCAGAAGGTTCCGGGTCATTATGGCCAAAACGGAGAGACGCAGGAGGAGTTTTCCTCCTCAGGAGGAGTTTTTAGACTCCTCAACCAGAATGTGCCACTCTCCCGTTCATAGGACTGTACCAGTTCACCCACACACTGCTGTGCTGACATTGCACACTGCACTTTAGTCTGGACTGTAAGCATTACTTGCACTACATTTTATCCTGCTCATATACACACTTTATTATTATGTTTACATTTGTACCTTTTTTTTTGTTGTAAATTTTCTAAAGGAATATTTTTAATTTATTTTGTTGTTGTTGTTGTTGTTGTTTCTATTTCAATTTCTATTTATAGATTATTTCTTTTGTTTCTTCTATTATTTGCACAAAGTAGGAGCGATTCAGGATACATTTCACTGCGTGTTGTACTTGTATAACTATGCATGTGACAAATAAAGAATCTTGAATCTTGAATGAGAACAAAGGACCTGTCTGTGAAGTGGAAGCTGTTAGGAGGAGAAATGGCTGGAGAAAGTTAATAAAACTTGAGGCAATTTTGGACCTTCCAACTGCACTGTGAAATCTATTATACCAAAATGGAAAAAAACAAACAAACAAAAACTATCCCAATCCACACACAATCAAGAGCATACAGGCCAGTTGTTAGAGAATCATTCAACTAAAGCAGAAGAGACCAACAAAGAGCTCACTGGCTGTAACTTGAGCACACCTACGTCGTAAAGCTTTTGGAAAAATCGTTTGCGACATTTAGTCTAAAGGCAAATTATTTATGTCCTGTATGTCCTTGATGAGGATCTGGAAATCTTGTTTCTATCAGGGGAAAATGGATGGAATCAAACACAAGAAAATTCTTGAGGAGAGCATGTTTTAGTCAGCCAGTCATCTATTTCTAGGGTGAAAGTGTATATCCCAAAAGGACGATGACCAACAGCACAATATAAAAACAAAACAGGAATATTTTGAAAAAAAAAAAAAAAAAAGAAAAGAAATCTGTGCCATGACATGAAAATTACTGTCACCAAAATGATCAATTTTTAAAGATTTTGTTGATATCAAAATACATTTAATTTACTTTCTTAAAAAAAGGAGTGTAATTTACTTTTTGATTGGCTTAGATTTAATGTTGCAACACAACTACAAAAGAAACAATATACTTTTTAGAGGTATAGTAGATAGTATATATGCCTTACTGAGTGTCTACTGTGATATGAAAATCTGTTGTAAACCCCATTC
Source organism: Channallabes apus (assembly GCA_030522415.1). NCBI lineage: Eukaryota > Metazoa > Chordata > Actinopteri > Siluriformes > Clariidae > Channallabes > Channallabes apus. The sequence goes on from CM060120.1 coordinate 22,241,934, forward strand.
TATTTTCCAAACTGTCATTATTAGTTTGTATGTATTACCAAACTATTATTTATGAATAATAGCCACTTTCCTGGATGCAGTTTTAGAAACGATCAAAATTAAATATGAAACGTATTATTCCTTTTTGCTAAGCAGCACTCTTTAACTCGTGTTCGGACAGAGTCTATTTACAGTAAATGCAGAAAACATGATCTTTGCAAACAAGAGCCAAAACACTTGATGAGTCTTAAGATGTTACTGTATTGGGACATAAATTCAACCGTGTGCTGTCTAGTGAGGAGTGATTGTTTCCAGCCACTTATGATTTAAATTCCTCTGAACAGGCTTGTAGTGTTCGTAGGTGAAATTTTCAAGTATTAACCTGTGTCAAAAGCACTTTCTGTTGAAGAGAGGCATCAGTCACACTGGATAGCATGGCAAATGTAACCACAGCTGCCAAGATAAACTAGCTAATGCTTTACTTTGGTCCTTGCTTTGATTCTGTTGATATTGTGTTGGATTTGGGATAAGCCACTTCTGAAACAGATGAAAACATCCAACTATAATAGTAGAAAGCAAATCAAGTTTTTCTGCACTCTAACAAACATGTGAATTGGCAAAACCTGATCAAATCCATGTTTGTAATGTATCAGGGGACGTGGGAGATTTTCTTGGTTTAAAAGATCAGAAGAAAGATCCCATTTTAGAGCTTGACAAAACTGAATGCCTAAGACATTACAGTATCTTTCATTCGTTGCCTCCCCTCTATTTCAACATGCACAAAAATACATTCAAGCTGTGTTTCTGAAGGGGAGAAAAACCATACATTTCCCTTGCAGACACTCCCTGAGCATGTCCAGCATGCAGTTCACAAAAAACAGCACTCAAGGTGACTTCCCAGATAGCAGAACAACATTGAATCATCGTTGAATCAACATTAAAGCATCAACCAACTTGCTATTGAATCAATGTTGAAATTTCAATGTTAAATGTTGATTTTTCATCAGGTTTGCACCTTGAAATAATGTTATTTCAATGATGAAAAATAGATCAAGATGGGCATAAAATCAATGTTTGTTCAACGTAAATTCAATCACTTATTTTACATTGAATCAACATTGAATCAACATTGAAACAATTATAGTTTAGTCTTGCTTTATGAACAGCAAGATTCTATGACAGTAAATCATGTCCGTTTTGATTTATTTCTTTAAATCAGAGACCATGTAGGGCTGAAAAGCTTTTTTTTTTTTTTTAAACAAAAAGTCAGTAACTCAACATCCTTCAGTTTACATGTAAACATATTTATTTATTTATGCTCCATACCCATTTAAACAGGAAGTAACATCACAATTACAATAAAACAACTATATAATAAAACACACTACAACTTACATACAAATTATTATAAACTGGATGACAATATGACTTTTTAGAAGAGAACTATTAGAAGAGATTGTTAATTCTGAATTCATAAAACAGAATCTAACTGCCAAGAGAAGAGACTGGAAAACCATAATATAAAAATGGCAGCCTGCCTCAGCAAAATTCAGTCAAATGCAAATAGAAACAACCAAGTCAGAAACACAACAGATGACTGAAACATTATTCGTAAGTTGAAATGTATTTACTCAGCAAAACAGATAATAAGACATGAGTCTGAACTTATGGTTTTCCACCACGAGCAATTCCCCCCAGCCGTTCTGGGGCATAACGAAGCCATTTCTGAACTGTTGAAGCAAAGAAACTCTGTGGCCTCCTTTTCTTCAGCTTTCAGCTGTTGTTGTTGTAGTGCATCTAAAGAATGAAAAACAAACAAAAGGTTAGAACTATACAATGCTCTAAAAACTTGGAGTGGTAGTTGTTTATGAATGACAGAAGGTAGGTCCTAAATTTTTGGAAATGTGACTTTTACAAATGTACAGATATGCAACATATGTTTTGAAATGTCCTACAATCTTCCATAGATACAATGCACACATTAGATTTTTTTAATATACAGGTCCTTCTCAAAAAATTAGCATATTGTGATAAAGTTCATTATTTTCTGTAATGTACTGATAAACATTAGACTTTCATATATTTTATATTCATTACACACAACTGAAGTAGTTCAAGCCTTTTATTGTTTTAATATTGATGATTGTGGCATACAGCTCATGAAAACCCAAAATCCCTATCTCAAAAAATTAGCATATTTCATCCGACCAATAAAAGAAAAGTGTTTTTAATACAAAAAAAAAAAAAAGTCAACGTTCAAATAATTATGTTCAGTTATGCACTCAATACTTGGTCGGGAATCCTTTTGCAGATTCTTGTGTCTTGCGTCTCTCAACTTTCTCTTCACAATATCCCACAGATTCTCTATGGGGTTCAGGTCAGGAGAGTTGGCAGGCCAATTGAGCACAGTAATACCATGGTCAGTAAACCATTTACCAGTGGTTTTGGCACTGTGAGCAGGTGCCAGGTCGTGCTGAAAAATGAAATCTTCATCTCCATAAAGCTTTTCAGCAGATGGAAGCATGAAGTGCTCCAAAATCTCCTGATAGCTAGCTGCATTGACCCTGCCCTTGATAAAACACAGTGGACCAACACCAGCAGTTGACATGGCACCCCAGACCATCACTGACTGTGGGTACTTGACACTGGACTTCAGGAATTTTGGCATTTCCCTCTCCCCAGTCTTCCTCCAGACTCTGGCACCTTGATTTCCGAATGACATGCAAAATTTGCGACCTGTAGCCCATTTCCTGCACACGCCTGTACACGGTGGCTCTGGATGTTTCTACTCCAGACTCAGTCCACTGCTTCCGCAGGACCCCCAAGGTCTGGAATCGGTCCTTCTCCACAATCTTCCTCAGGACCCGGTCACCTCTTCTCGTTGTGCAGCGTTTTCTGCCACACTTTTTCCTTCCCACAGACTTCCCACTGAGGTGCCTTGATACAGCACTCTGGGAACAGCCTATTCGTTCAGAAATGTCTGTGTCTTACCCTCTTGCTTGAGGGTGTCAATGATGGCCTTCTGGACAGCAGTCAGGTCGGCAGTCTTACCCATGATTGCGGTTTTGAGTAATGAACCAGGCTGGGAGTTTTTAAAAGCCTCAGGAATCTTTTGTAGGTGTTTATAGATAATTAGTTGATTCAGATGATTAGGTTAATAGCTCATTTAGAGAACCTTTTCATGATATGCCAATTTTTTGAGATAGGGATTTTGGGTTTTCATGAGCTGTATGCCACAATCATCAATATTAAAACAATAAAAGGCTTGAACTACTTCAGTTGTGTGTAATGAATCTAAAATATATGAAAGTCTAATGTTTATCAGTACATTACAGAAAATAATGAACTTTATCACAATATGCTAATTTTTTGAGAAGGACCTGTATGTGTTATTTCACAATCTGCAAATGTTGTCCTACAATGTACATATTCAATGCTATGAAAACAAATATACTTAATGTAACAATGTAGTCTTTTATGTGCAAAAAAAAAAAAAAAAAAAAAACCTGTAGGACCAAAAAAATAAATAAATAAATAAAAAAAATCAATCCGTGGCGACGGTTTTGCAATTTGTCCCCCGCACTCACAAATACTTAAACTGTTCCCTCAGTTTAACAAATCGTGGCCACGGATTAACAAACTGTATGCACAAATTTCCAATCCGTACGCTCAGATACCGTACTGTTTGCATATTTATTCTTAACGTGAAGACTTATTTTGGTGATTTTATTATAAGCTTTTTACCCAGAGTTAGATGCATGCTGCACTGTTAATGTTATTATTAAATAACGCCCATTATTACATTGCATTTAGTTTGAGAGCAAAGTAATGACAACATAAACTGTACATTATTTGTTTTGCATTGCTTTTTACCTTCTCCTCAAACTCACACTGCATGATTTTCAAAGTCATCGGATCACCATTGTTTTCACACTGTACTATCTGTGGTAGCATTTAGTTGCTGCTGTGTTCACACTGCACAATGAATTGGCGACAGGAGATTACACACTGCATGACTTTACAATAGGAAGAATCGCCAACAACTCTGTCTGGTGTGCAAGCTACAGCCAAACGCACACAAGAAGTGATAAGGAAACAACGCAAGATCATGCTGACATTGTGGTCTATAATTCCTCCCCGAACAAACAATAATTAAAAAAAAGATGACGTCCTTGTTTAAGATCCCATATGGTCAAAACTGAAATTTCATGGCTTTTTTCATGGTAACTGAGGTCTAGGGGCTATGTAACTACCATATAAGTTTCAAAACAGTCAATCCACAGTAGAATGCACACAGCTTGCATAAAGTAGCTCTGCCTTTTCACGAGCTGCTGTGATGTCCAATCTACTCAGTCACCGCTTTCAGTCACCATCAACCACCATCCCACCCTTCTTTTGCCAAAACATCACGTCCATGCCATTGCTGAACAACAATAACATGAAAACAAGTCGAAAAAACGCTGTTCAGTCGATAGATGTCGAAACTACATCATTACACAGGCTTCCGAACAACATTAATATAAAAGACCATTGGCACGTCAGCTTCAGCATCTTTCACACAGCCATTCCATTAAACTTTAAAAATTTACATTAAAAATTTTATTTAATTAATAGAAGTTAATTGATAAAGAAAATCTATTTATGACATTATTTTTGACAGCATTATGATTATTTATTAAAACTTCAGACAACAACAATTAGTGCCACGAGGTTATTTGCAACACTATATGTTCTACAAAATAGAGGACTACACACCTTACAGCGCAATATAATGTGGCTTTAGAAGAGGAAAGGTAGGATTAAGAAGTGAGCAAGTGATGAATTAGTATTATAGGTCCCAAGCAGATACAGTAACAATAATGGGTGCTCTACCTTATGCAGTCTCCATTGATGGCTAATAAACATTGATACAAGTAGGTTATGGTTAAAGTGGTGAACTTCTAAAGTCTTAAATGTTTTGTTTTCCCTTCTCAACGCATTATGCATTTACTCACCAATAATGGCTCCCTTTTTAATTTGGTCAAGTCTCCAAGTCGAAGGAGCCCAGCAGCAGATTCCGTACCATGGCAGTAGCAGAGGTGGCAAGGCGGGCTGCTCTCCACGCTTCTGCCTGGCAAAACACCCCAGAGCCCTTTACAACTTCAATCTGAAAAATTTCACATCACAATATTAATTTATTGGCAACTTTTAGAAACTTTTCATGTTTCATACTGATTCTTATGTTTAGCTTCCCAATAGTTAATAGGATTTTATGTATAAATGCAGATTAATGATAATCTGGACATTTGTTTACATGCAGGGTAAAATTGCAACAGGAACAGTACAAAATAAAAACTGAAAAAAGACGGACATTCAGAGTAAAACAGTGCAAGATAAAAAAAAAAAAAAACTGTACAAAACATACATGCAGGGTAAGCATTGGTGGGAGCAATGTCCAAGCAGTGTAGAGAAATATTTCTGTACGACTTCATTGTTTTGTGCTGTGTAGTATAGTATTGTAATAGCTGATCAGAGTGATCAACTCCCCATGTGCTGGTTGTACGCAGTCACAGGACATGGAAATGTCTTTGTAGTCCATGTACCTTGTAATTGCACCCTCATCTTCACCGCGTCTACTGTATAATCAGAATGGATGGTACAACATGTAGATACTTCTCGTGTGTCCATCCACTTCACAAATACAAGAGGTCCATCTGAACGGAGCTTGCGTGTCCTGATGTGAGGGGCTGGTGAAGGCAAGGCTGATGCAGACACATTCCTAAAAACAAATAAATAAAAAAATGTTAACCTATACTGTTCAGAGTAAATGGATGTGCAATTAATATGGATGCACAATATATACAGTACAGAGATGACCAAAAATGTATCCACACTTCAACATGAAAAATATACACCTCTCTTCTGTACTGTAGGTCACATGACAGCATCAGTTATGGTGATAGATAATACTACACACTGCAGCCATAATTCAATTTGAGTTTTAAAAAACACCATCCACTGGACATTACACACATATTGAACACATTCTAAACAATTACATCTTATCAGGTATTTGTAAATACACGCTAAACAAAAGGGATTATATACATTTACACCAAAGAAATATTCATAAGCATCACTTAGCTACATAAGGCAGTATTTTAGCCACCTGGAACTTGCTTGTTTGTGCTAAATAACATTACTGATAGCAGTGTTATAAGCTAACCAAAATGGAGCCAAATACACATTAGCAACCATAATCTAAAGCTATCCAAAACAAGGTGAATATAAACATCTGTAAACTCCATAAGGCATTAGCTTAGCCACCGGGAAATATCATGTTTGTGCTACATGAGGCAGCATGTTAGCATGATTTACCTAAACTATATAAATGGCATTGAAAGCCAATGTGTCACACAAGCTGACAAGAGCTAGCTGTAGTGAGGAAAATATTTACTAATATTAGTTTAATATTATCAGAATAAGAGTTATATAAGACTTAATAACTTACCCAGTGTAGCATGGGTCTATTCTCTGTTCAAAATGCTCCCGTTCGTCGTCGGAGTCACACAGTCTTCTTCTGAGGTAAATGTAAACTTTCCAGAACATTCTGAAGAGTTTCCTCGGATGTGTAAGCGCGTGCCATCTTCCAAAACGTGCTGAAAACTCACTGAATCGGAGTATTTTCAAGCCTGTCTCTCTGTGTTCGTTTTTCATGCCGGTGTCCGGGGGCGTGGTCTAGTATGTACATTACCCGGACTGATTTCCGTGTGATTGGCGCATAGGCGTGTCCTGCCTCGGGTCATTAGCATATAAGTGTGACAGAAATTCTGTGCCTCTCCTTGGTTTCATACGGATTACATAAACTGAGAATATTTGTTTTCAATGTGACTTGCATCATTTAAAAGTAGACACTTTAAGCTTTATATAAATATATTTCTCATTTCAGTTAATTTTAGTGACGTGTTTCAAAAAGATTTTCACGGAGACTGAGGTTTCATATATGTCCATATATCCTCATATACTGTATGTGGCCAATTAGGATTAGTTTTTTGCATTTTTTTTGTTAGTTCTTAGTTATTGCCTTGATAATAGAAAATATGAGCTAGGCATCATGTATGACAGTTGCCAAAGTGAGATATCAGCTAAAATGACCAGATCCTGCCATAGGAGACATATCTTGTATGTACATATACAGTAGGGCTTATATGTGGATATAAAGAAGCAATACAGGAGACCTATATGGCCTGTATATGCACATATATGCACCTCAATGTTGCCTACATGTGGCATATATACGCATATATGCAGCATATATACGCATATATGCAGCATATATATTATCATATATGTGCATATATACTGCATATAGGTTTCATATATGCGCATATATCCTCATATTTACATTTAGGCATTTGGCAGACGCTCTTATCCAGAGCGACTTACATTTTTATCTCATTATACATCTGAGCAGTTGAGGGTTAAGGGCCTTGCTCAAGGGCCCAACAGTGGCAACTTGGTGGTTGTGGGGTTTGAACCTTAGTCCAATGCCTTAACCACTGAGCTACCCCTGGCCCCATATAGGTGCGGTTATATGCGCATATATACTGCATATAGGTTTCATATATGCGCATATATCCTCATATAGGTTCTTTCCATGTGGGGCACGCACACTGCTCTGGGTCAGACACAGACAACGGGAAACAGGAACTAAGCTCTCAAACAAATGCTTCCCAACAGAATACCGTAGGTCGCATCGCCAAAATTCTTTCACCGTGAGTGGCAGGAACTTCCAGACTACAACATATTGAATTCTCATGCCTGTAGAGTGTATTATAATGACGTGGCGACAGTGTAAAAACACCCTCCGATGTTAAATGCGAGCCGAAAATTGAGTACTTTTGAACGGCAAACAGGAATTAAGCTCTCAAGTGAGTAAACTAGACAGCAAGGTAAATACACAAAACTTACCATCAAATTATTTTTTTTCCTCAATAACTATATATATATATATATATATATATATATATATATATATATATATATATATATATAATTATTATTATTATTCTTTTTTTTTAAGCACCATGGCAAATCTCTTGTAGTCAATTTTTTTACCTGTTTTAAACACATACACACATGCATACACATTTTTATAGAAATGCACTTAGTTAATTTAATTTGCCTTACATTGTTGAATGAGGATGGGTTCCACAACCAAAAATCACCATTGATTCAATGTTTGTCTTTTCAACATTGAAAAGCATTGAATTATCAACATTGATTCAACATTATTTAGCATTGAAAAATCAACCTCAACCAAAATGATGATTCTGATGAAATTTCAACATTGAATCAATGTCACCTTGCTATCTGGGTTGCCAAATGTAATGACACCTCTTTTTATTTCCACAAGCAAAAACGACCATACAGTATGAGCAGGTCATTGAGGTCAACAAAATGAAAATGCACTTATTAATATCATAAAGCATTTTTCATATACAAATTTGATATTCAGTTTTACTAAGCAGTTTATCAAACAGGGGTAATGGGTTTCTAGGAGAGGGGTTGGTATTGTAGGATTGAAGGTCAGAAGAGAAGAATACTACTGAGAATGCACAGTGTACACTAATGACACATTATTTAGGTTAGGTAAGATATGAAAAAAAACAAACAACAACAACAACTGAAATGAGTCACATAAAAGAACAATGAGTTTGAGAGCATACACTTGAATACAATTTTTGAAACAAGAAAACAGGCTGTGATGGAATGATTATGATGGAATACAGTACCACAAATTAGCAAACATGCACAGGTAAGACGTACAGTATAATCACTCCACAAACACTGTCAAAGATTTAAAAATCTCATTTAAAATATCTAGTTTCTTACTACCCATCCTCTCCAGATAAGCTTTACAGGTTGTACATGAATTGTGTTACTGGGTCATCAGTTTACAACAAATTAATGTTTATCACTAGTTCTCTATACACATATAATAAAGTAAAAAAAAAAAAAACAGCATGTTCTCATAAGTTACTCTAATGATGATTTAACCCTGTTTTATTGCAAAGTCATGTTTATTAAGACCACTTAGTATGGTCAAAAATAGAGAAGTGATCAAAATCAGTTTAAAGAAATAATTTAAACGACATATTGGAGAGCAAAAATCAGTTCCATCAGTATCATAGTTTTCTATATGATACATAGAATAAAGCTCTGTTTGTGCTTTTGTATATACTTTCATTCGAGGCTCAACTGCTCCGCTCTATGCCTGTCTTTTATTCTCACCTCACTAGGAAATTATGTTTGCTTAAAGGAATGAAATATAAATGTATAAGCCTCAAATGCAAATTTTAATTGGAATAACTGGATCATCTGCTTCATTTTTGGCCTAACTGACTAGGCTTAGAGGGACGTCTCACAGGTCTTGCTTGCCTCTTCATTCCTGCTGCATATAAAAATATAAAAATATATAATTAGCAAAACAGTATATGCCATTTACCTTACATGCATTAAAAAAAATTTTTTTTATTGCAGAAAACATGATAATTCCTCATCGGTATGAATTATTTTTTTATGTTATTATTTAGTGAAATTAGCAGCAAACACACATAGTAGATAGACAATCTTAGTAAAGCAATATTAGTCCTTGGTATTTAAGTGAATATTTATTAAATAAAAATAATGGCAGACATATTTACATCCTAGCAGACCCCCTAATTGTAATTGTATGGCATTTTCATACAGATCCTCAACAGGAAAAAAGGGACAAATCGGTGGTGATTATTGAACTTAGAAATGTGACAGGTTTTACTTTAAAGAATGGTTGGTTCAGCTTAAAAAAGATGGTGGAAAGATAAACTCTGTCCAAGAAGAAAGGGAAATTCAAATTCAGCTGTTTGTTTTCATCAACCTCATTGAAAACAAATCTTTTCAATCAACAAACTGTGCTAAATTACACAATGGTGTCCACACCACAAGGCAATATATCAAATTTGTTTAATAACCTGAAATTTAGTCCCTATGACCAGACAATGAAGGGGCAAAAAACAGGTAAAGAAAAGAAACCACCTGGCCATTCAGCATTCATCATTTCTTACCTGCATGTCTTCGGACAGCTACTCTTTTCTGAGGGCCACCATCTGAAAAGAAAACAAAATTTACTGATTCTTAAAAGAAATAGTTGCACGTATCCTTATCATTAACAATATTAATCTTTTTAAATAAATAAAAAAAATTAAGTTTCTAACGTTTAATAATTTTGGTGATTCTCTCTGATTCCTCCTTAAAGCGCTCTGGGCTGTGCTTGAAAGTTGTGATTGATCCTGCAACATGGGAATAGAATGGAAATTAAACATCTCTAAAAACCATGCACCAGAGAGAGCAAGAACTACTTATTACATGTTGGTTTCATTTATTTTAGTACATTTAACATATATCTCACCTTCAATAATATGGGGATCTGGCCTAATCACTTTAGTGACAGTGGTGATTTTTCCACTACCTGACATAGGACAAGAAATGTTAATAATGTACTGGCAATAGACATAAACAACTAATGTTTAGGTTATAATTAGTTCTAATTCTGATTTAGTGCAAACATATGCAAAACACATGCAAGTTAATTGAAAGTTTCTACTCCATATGGCATGAAATAACCAAATAACTTGTATTTTTGATACCCATGAAAATACAACTTTGATTGCTTCAAACTAAAATGCACAATACAAATCACCTCAAACATGCACACAATTCATTAAATTTTACTGTATATGCAGATCAATACTTATTTTGAATTGTATTTTTGTAAATAATATTTCTTGTGTAATGATTAGCTAAGGATGTTTGTATTAAGCAGCTAAGATTACACACTTGTGTTGCCAGGTTATACATACGTACTGCACATACATTGATAGATAACGGACATACATGCATGCATGCATACATACATACATACATACATACAGTACATACTGTACATAATACTGTACATACATACAATAGATAGATACTGGGCATGCATACATGCATACATACAGGAATGTATATATTAGTACAGAAAACTGTACAAGATGGAATGTCAAATTCATTCAAAAAATGGAGTCAAATTCAATAGCAAAATTAAGCAAAACCCCTGAAAAGAGGCCTACTTGGTCGGGGTGATGTGTTCTTAGAAAGAGGAAACTTACATCTAAGTATTGCTGAGTTGGCTTAACTCAGTGGTTCTCAAATATTTTCTATCATTCCCCACTTAAGGGGGTGGGCGAATTTCATGCCCCACTTGTCAACACAATGATAACGAAATCGGCCAAGTTTACTATTTCTTGAAATATCAATATCTAAATCAATAAGATCAAATGACACCAAGTTCAAAACAGATAAAATACATGTGCAATTGTTATAACAGGCTTACTTCGTCACTTATCTAGAGCTTTCTTTCAAAGAAGTCGAGTGGCTTATTAACGTGACTGGGGCGTGTTGTCTCTAAGTGTATTCCTAATTTGTTGCGTCTCATGCTGTCTGCTGCCAGCGGTTTAAGACACAAAACACACATGGGTCTCTCCTCTGCCCCCACCATTCCCACCATGAATCCAAGCGCAACATAGGCTTCATTATGTTTCGGCTGGCTTTTTGTTGATTAGGCTGATAGTGCTGAATTGCCTGCTTTTTTGTGGTCCATGTAACAAATGTATCCATTGACGTTATTATGCTCACTACATACAGTACGCTACTGACCCGGTTTGTGTCTGTGGTGAAGTTAGTTAGTTTGATATTCGCATCTCCGAATTCAATAGCTGTGTAAATAAACCCGCAAATAAGATACCCACATATATTTTCTCTCTACAATGTCTTTAAGTTCCATCCGCCTTAAATTATACATGTTTAAAAGCATAAACACCATTATTCTCTACGGCACAACGAATGATTTAGGGATCATCGCAAAATGTTGCACACCAACAAAAAGCGTAGAACGATATGGATCTTCCCTTTTGTTCAGCGCCTGAAGGATCAAAAAGCAAATTTGTTGCCACACTGGAAACTAGAAATGCCAGACTAGTACTGCCTGATAAAATATAAATTTTTTTTACAAAAATACAGAAACATCAGCATACACATTGGAATAAATTAAATTACATATTTAATACCGAATGTTTTCTTATATATTGTTCCTCTGCAATTAACATGCCGACGTTAAACCGTTATTGTTGCACTATGGTTCCACTTTTCCTATGATCTTATTTTAATTTATTTGTATTAATGATCCATTTCTTTGCGTGTGATTGTTTAGTTTCGAGGGTCCGATCTTTATTGTCAATAAAGAAAAGCATGAATTAGAATAGGGACTTTCCTATTATTTTCCACTAATTTCCTCCCGTTCATTGCGCCCCACCTGTCATGTCTGTATTCCCCACTAGTGGGGTGCGCACCACACTTTGAGAGCCACGGGTTTAACTAAAGCACTCTCTCCAGCCAATATACAGCAACTGAGGTATTTCTTACTCTTTCACAAAATTTCCAAAAAGGCCAGGGGTAGTTCAGTGGTTAAGGCATTTAACTACAGTTTGGAAGGTCCCAGGTTCAAACATGACCACCACTTAACAATTGACTGTTAAGCAAGGACCTTAACTCTGAACTTCTCAGATGTACAGTGGTGTGAAAAACTATTTGCCCCCTTCCTGATTTCTTATTCTTTTGCATGTTTGTCACACTTAAATGTTTCTGCTCATCAAAAACCGTTAACTATTAGTCAAAGATAACATAATTGAACACAACATGCAGTTTTTAAATGAAGGTATACGTTATTAAGGAAGAAAAAAAACTAAAAATCTACATGGCCCTGTGTGAAAAAGTGATTGCCCCCCTTGTTAAAAAATAACTTAACTGTGGTTTATCACACCTGAGTTCAATTTCTGTAGTCACCCCCAGGCCTGATTACTGCCACACCTGTTTCAATCAAGAACTCACTTAAATAGGAGCTACCTGACACAGAGAAGTAGACCAAAAGCACCTCAAAAAGCTAGACATCATGCCAAGATCCAAAGAAATTCAGGAACAAATGAGAATAAAAGTAATTGAGATCTATCAGTCTGGTAAAGGTTATGAAGCCATTTCTAAAGCTTTGGGACTCCAGCGAACCACAGTGAGAGCCATTATCCACAAATGGCAAAAACATGGAACAGTGGTGAACCTTCCCAGGAGTGGCCGGCCGACCAAAATTACCCCAAGAGCACAGAGACAACTCATCCGAGAGGCCACAAAAGACCCCAGGACAACATCTAAAGAACTGCAGGCCTCACTTGCCTCAATTAAGGTCAGTGTTCACGACTCCACCATAAGAAAGAGACTGGGCAAAAACGGCCTGCATGGCAGATTTCCAAGGCGCAAACCACTTTTAAGCAAAAAGAACATTAAGGCTCGTCTCAATTTTGCTAAAAAACATCTCAATGATTGCCAAGACTTTTGGGAAAATACCTTGTGGACCGACGAGACAAAAGTTGAACTTTTTGGAAGGTGCGTGTCCCGTTACATCTGGCATAAAAGTAACACAGCATTTCAGAAAAAGAACATCATACCAACAGTAAAATATGGTGGTGGTAGTGTGATGGTCTGGGGTTGTTTTGCTGCTTCAGGACCTGGAAGGCTTGCTGTGATAGATGGAACCATGAATTCTACTGTCTACCAAAAAATCCTGAAGGAGAATGTCCGGCCATCTGTTCATCAACTCAAGCTGAAGCGATCTTGGGTGCTGCAGCAGGACAATGACCCAAAACACACCAGCAAATCCACCTCTGAATGGCTGAAGAAAAACAAAATGAAGACTTTGGAGTGGCCTAGTCAAAGTCCTGACCTGAATCCTATTGAGATGTTGTGGCATGACCTTAAAAAGGCGGTTCATGCTAGAAAATGAAGCTGAATTACAACAATTCTGCAAAGATGAGTGGGCCAAAATTCCTCCAGAGCGCTGTAAAAGACTCGCTGCAAGTTATCGCAAACGCTTGATTGCAGTTATTGCTGCTAAGGGTGGCCCAACCAGTTATTAGGTTCAAGGGCAATTACTTTTTCACACAGGGCCATGTAGGTTTGGATTTTTTTCTCCCTAAATAATAAAACCCCTCATTTAAAAACTGCATTTTGTGTTTACTTGTGTTAACTTTGACTAATAGTTAAATGTGTTTGATGATCAGAAACATTTAAGTGTGACAAACATGCAAAAGAATAAGAAATCAGGAAGGGGGCAAATAGTTTTTCACACCACTGTATAATGCAATAAAAACTTAATGATGTCTGCCAAATGCTGTAAATAAACACTCCTACACTATAGTAACCAGTGTAAGGATCTATTCCCTGACAGAAACTTTTGTAAGTCCCTCTGGATAAGAGCATCTGCAAAATGCCTACATGTAAATGTAAATTTCTCAAAACTGGGACCAATTGTTCCTTAGTAGAGATTTTCCTTAATGGTTCAATGATCCTATTCACACAACTAAGCTTGTCCTCAATAAAGCTTTCCCTTTCATAAACTAACCATCAGTGTAGCATGCAGATTTTCAGATTAATAAATTATTTCCAGCAACAAATGGTAGTGTCCTTTCAACAGGACAATGATCCAAAGTATACTACAAAGTCCACCAAAGCTTGGTTTTAGATGAAGTCCTGGAGGCTGCTAGAGTGGCCATCACATTCGCCTGACTTAAACCGAATGTAAAAATTTGAGGATAGCAGTTGCAGCACACAAACCCAAGAATCTTCCTGAACTAGAAGCTATTGTATTGTCCATGAGGAATGGGATCCCTCAGAAGCTGCCAAAAGTAAATACTACAATACAAAAGTAAAGTTTACTACAGTAAATACTGAAGATGGTTCCCATCAATGGGTTAAATGATGTTGGTACTGTTGTAGACATTAAAAATAGCATTTGGAGAAACCACTTGTTGTATTAGTTTTGTTAAGCTATTTTAATGGCTCATGTTTCCTTGATTTATTACAAACAGCTGCAAGTTAATCATTTTGGCCCCCCAAAAAATTCAATGGGGGTTGAATAATTTTGAATGCAACTGTATATATGAACTATATTCATCAGATTGTTCCTGTGTTGAGCTTGTTATAAAAGCAAGGTTAGATGTGTGGCCTTCGCAAGCTAATGCAGCGATATGCATGCATGCATACATACATACATACTGTACATACATGCATACATACATACATACATAAATTTATTTCCTGGCCAAAACAATGTTGCATACTCTAATATTTCTTTGGATTGTCTTTAGCTTTGATTATGGCATGATTCACCATGGCACTTTTTGAATATCAAGCTTCACCATTGCTTCACCAAGCAATTAAGTGTCTAATCACAACGAATCAGTATTAACAAAATTCCAATAATTTAGCAATCTCCTTAGTTGTTTTCATTACTTGATGCAGGGAGATTTTTTTTCTTCTAAAACACAGTTCTATTACATGACGACAAGACTATACATGTGATATGGCCCAAAAATTATATATTGTTATTTCTAGGCTGTTTATAGCTACATATACTGTTGTGTTCCTTGTTAAAGATCCAGAAGCCCTCTCTGTCAGAAAGCAGTGATTCCGTTACTGTGTTGGCACGCGACTGTCAAGAGAGGTTCCTTGTTAAAGAAGTTTCCCGACAGAGCCGTGTTTCCGTTAGTGTGCGTGTGTGCGTGCACATGTGTATTTGTGGGTGAAAATCATCCTACAGTAGCCCCCTCCCTCCTCCTCCTCACACACACACACACATGCACACACATGTTTGCTCACAAACACAAGTGCACACACGAACGGAAGCACTGATCTGTCAGGATTCTTTCTAAAGGTAAAGTGCAGGTCAATTAGTTTTATTTTCAGTTTACATTTTGTATTAAATATTTTGTTATTAATATTGTTGGGTTGTGGAACAAATTTTATCCATTATTTTTTATGGGGGTAATTCACTTTGATGTACGCCTTCTTTAATATACTGTACAAGCATGCTTCCGGAACGAATTATGCTCAAAATCCAAGGTTGAATTGTACAGGGTTTACTATACAGTACGTACTTTATGTACTATAAGTTTTTGCAGTGTGGTATCCTGTTCAGAAGCTTGGAAAGGTTAAACTGATTGTAACAGTGTAAGTAAAATTTGACCTGGACGATATATCCTGAATAACTCGATCACAGCTAATAGACTTTTGGCCAATAGATCCTGTTTTATTTTTTTGTGTACTACACTATAATTTTTGCTAATAATATACACAGTAACAAGGAGACAGACTATAATGATTTCTCTATACTAACCTCCTTCAATCACTTTTGTGATCTTCTCCTCCTGCATATGTAACTCAGTTTCCAGGACCTTTGAAATGGTCGACAAGTCTGTAATAAAAATGTCCCATAAACATTTAACAAACACTTCACACAGAGCTGAAAATCGCAATCATACAGTAGGTTTTTCTCACATAGTTTTTGTTAAAATACTGCAGTATGTATCTTTACATTTTACATCTTTACAGTATTTCCATTTTTATGGAGAAATAACGTAAGCTAATTTAGTCCATAGCATTAGTTATAATGTGTACATTTTAATGATGCTGACACACAGCATATTGTATATGATAGTGAACTGTCACTTACCTTCACTAAGAATCTTCTTAACCTCACTTTCAGTGTGTATTTCCCCACCAGCTGGAACAAATAAATAAATAAATGATGTACTGTAAAAATGGCAAGCCTCTGAATTATACATTTCCAGAGCTCTAGAATCTCCATTAGAACAATCAGAGATTACTTTGTGCTTGTTTCCTAGTCAAGTAGATCTCACTTTCTGAATGATATCACTTTACGATATCACTTCAAGAATGTGCATTTGTATGAATGGCCTAAAAATACAACCCCTTATTCATTGAAAATATGCACTTACTATCACTCACTCATTGTGTATACCACTTTATTCTGTATTCAGGGTTCTGTATCCCAGGAGGCTTAGGGCGCAAGGCAGGGTACACCCTGTGTGTCCAGGGTGCCAGTCCATCGCAAGGCACACACACATACACACACTTACACATTCATTCAAACACTAATTTGGAAATGCCAATTAGCCTAACCTACATATCTTTGGACTGTAGGAGGAAACCGGAGTACCCGGAGGAAGCCCACCAAGCACGAGGAGAACATGCAAACTCCATGCACACAGAGACAGGAATTGAGCCTGGCCGGGAATCGAACCCGGACCCTGGAGGTGCAAGGTACAGTACATAGTTTTTTTTTACAAGGGGAAAGGCTCCATTATTTAAAAGATCTAAAAAGAATTATTATCTAAAAGAAACCACTTCGGCGGCCCTGGAACCATGGTCATGTATGTAATCTTTTGTTTCAGTAGGAATATTATGCTAGAAAAAAAACCTCTTGATTATAACAAGGTGCGTCATTAAGAAAACTTACTTCCAATGACTCTCCTGACTGTGGTGATTTTTGGTTCCCCCTCAATTACCACTTTCTTTACCACAGGATTAGTCTCAAATTCTCGAACAGTGATCACCTGACCTCCCTCCACAACCACTGTTTTTGAGCTTTGTCCAGCTTTGATAACCTTAATTTCAGGACCTAGAACAAGAAGGCAAATATTTAAGAAAGATTATTTAATATCTGATTTCATTCATTCAGATTGTGCCAGTGCAACTCGTACAAAGGAGTTCCCAGGCTATGTTCTTCAACATGTGCTTTGGCAATCTTTGCACACATGGAACTCAATGTTTCACAGAATAATGAAAACTGGGTCAAACATTATTACACAGACCTCTATAAACTCCCAGAGATCTCCTTATTCATATGTTTGATTAAATCATCTATATTTACAAAGACCTCTCACTCAGCTCATGTTCTGTTCTTTACTTAGGACAACTCTCTCCATCACAGTTCACAACTGCCATTTAAGGGGTAACTTCTTTTGACAGATAATAACGATCCATAACTACAGATGTTAACTTATGCCAACTTTACCCACCTTAACACATTCAACCTTTCCGTGTAACAGCAGATGCACTTTCACTTTTCCTCTACACATATTCAACTCTCATTTTATGCTGTCATCTTTTATGGCACATGTATACATTGTTATTTTATATGTAGCATCACATCATCATCATCATCATCATATTAACTCACTGTGTAGATACTTTGGAAAAGTAAAAAAAGAAAGACGAAATACTTAATTGTCTAAATTGCTTACTTACAACATACTTGCATATAATTGTACATTTAAATAGATATTGTTTTTTATTTGATTTTTAAACACATTCTACACATTTGCAATCTCAGTACCAAACATGTGTTGTCTTCAGTTCAGTAATCTTTTATGAACTGACCTTAACAGCAATCATGATCAAAAATAAAACACAATGTTTTGCTTTGTTGCAAATAATTTAGATTTACTAATGACAGCTTGTAATGGACTAAACAGCTCCTGTTGTGTTAGTGGTATTGAAAAGTGTCAGTGGGGATTGCCAAAGAAGAGTTAAGAATGTCTGTCTAGTTGCTGGAGGTAAATATTCTTTTCCAGTGTTAAACAATTAACAGCACAAAACAGATTTTTAGGGAATGAGGAACTGTATTCTTTTTAGCACTGTTCCCAAAGTATTATTATAGAGTGATAATAAACCTTTTAAACTTAAAAGGCATTAAATTAAATGGTGTTCTTGAGTCATCTTGTTTTGCCACATGATAATTATATTTATTATATGAAATGCTTATTGTTTATTCAGTTAAAGTATCTGCTTATTATTTTTCTTGGCAAAGCCGTTGAATGAACTCAAGAGCATGCTGAACTCTTGAGTTAATGACCATAGGAAACAGGATTAGTGTAGAATTCAAAAGAACAAGTCCCCTCCTGTCCTGATTACTTCAACAAAAGCCTAAGAGCTTTGATTTGCTCAGTAGTTTCCAGAGCAGATGCCAAAGAGAATGGCAGGCAATATCAGGCCCTTCCTGTCCAGCACCACACACTGTGTTGAGTATTCTTATTCCTGAGCCTTTGAGATATATTAGTCATCATCATCACAGTACTTCAAAATTACATATCCCAAGTATTGATCAAATTACTCCTGATCATTAATTTTTTTTAAATGGTTGTCTGCCTTGTTGTTTTGTTTGTTTTTTGCTTGCCAACCTCCGATTATGTGTGCAGAACACACACACACACACACACACACACACATATATATATACACTCAGCAAAAAAAGAAACGTCCTCTTTTCACAGTCGGTAGACACGTCTCTTTAGTGTCCTGCGGTTTTAGAACTGTGACCTTAAATGCCTACTTTCTGTAAGCTGTTAAGGTCTTAACAACCATTCCACAGGTGCATGTTAATTAATTGATTATGTTTAATTGAACATGCATGGAAAACGTCTCGGGTTACTTTGCTATAACCCTGTTCCCTGAAAAGGCGGGAACGAGATGCTACGTGAAAACTCTATGGGAACCATTTTGTCTTGTTGCCAGTTGTGAAGCATGTGTGTAAACACGCCAAATTTTTGGCCATATACTGTATAACCTCGGTCTGGTGACGTCATCTGATTAGACGCAGCTGCAGGTTATAAATACTAGTTAGCCAGCGACAAACCTCAGATTAATTTGTCTGAACGGACGTCCGGTCACATGGTAGTGCGGCATTAGGACACAGCATCACGTTCCCGCCTTTTCAGGGAACAGGGTTACAGCAAAGTAACCCGAGACGTTCCCTTTCAAAGGCTTCTCTCGATGCTGCGTGAAAACGCTATGGGAACGAGAATACCAACGCCGTCCTGAGAGTACTAGGGCACAGGCCCGAGGACAACTTTCCTGCAGGGACTCCAGCACTGAAACAATCCAGCAGTGGACTGGGTCTACCTGCTTCGCACACACTTGCTGCAGGGGAATACCTCTTGCTAGTGCAATAGATGAGGCAATCCCCCAGGTTGAAAGAACCCTGATTCCTAGAGGCATAGGAGAGGGCAATAGCATCTCTCACCCAGTATAGTGGCGCTCTGACTTACGCCACTGGTTCATGCGGTGGACGTAAATCTGAAGAGCACGTACTGGACAGTAAGTGAAGTTTCTCCTGCTCCGAAGCTGTAAAAGGCGGAGGACAGAAGGCTTCAAAACAGTAGGGTGTTTGTTACAAATGGAACTTTCGGAAGATAGTTCAGTGAGGACGCGGTTAAGTACCTTGAGAGTACTAGGGCACCGAGGACTAGCTTTTCCTGCAGAAACTCCGGCACTGAAACATTTTGGCAGTGGACTGGGTCTACCTGCTTAGCATACACTTGCTGCAGGGGAATACCTCTTGCTAGTGCAATAAATGAGGCGATCCCCCTGGTTGAGTGGGCCTTGATGATCACCCAGTGTCACCCTTTAAAAACATTCCATTTGAGGGCATACGCTCTTGAAGAGGTATACTAGATCCAGAGTCAGGGAGTAGCAAAGGGGACTTTTGCTGATCTTGCGAGGCAAAGCGGTCCACCTCTGCTACATGAAATCTCTCCCAGATTGACTGACTACTTCGGGGTGGGGTTTCCATTCCCCGTGTGTCAGAGATTGACTGGACAGTTACAACTGCTCTCACATTCATATGCCCTGGAATGTAAATTGCGCTGAGGGACCGGAACCTGGTGCGCTAGCTATTCACCGGCGCGAGCACAGTCCGCCCTGGCGATTAATACAGTATATGAGACTTGCCATAGTGTTGTCCACCCGCAATGGGACATGGCACTCTCAACTGCTGGAGGAAGTGCTTTAGGGCCAGAAATAGAGCCATCATTTCGAGGCAATTGATGTGCCGTGCGAGAACAAGGCCTCTCCAGCACCCTTGGGCTGGAACGGTCACCTAAGACCACACCCCCGCCTGTGAGGGAAGCGTCTGTCGTTAGCATCTGCGACGACAAGACGAACTTAGAGTGGGACCCAGAGTCAGAAACCGGGGCCTGAACCACATAGGAAGGGTACGAAGCACCTGGCGCGTAACCCTTGTTGGGGATTGGCCCTAGAGTGAAATCCCCTGTCTTAGCCACAACTGAAATGCTCTCATGTGCAGAAGGCACAAAGGTCACCGTGGATACGGCTGCCATGAGAGCTAAGATCTCTGAAATTGATGGTCACTTTCTTGGTCTAGCTTGATTTCCTTGAGGGTGTTGATAATGGATTCGACACAAGCAGGAGACAGCTGTGCCCGCTTACGATCGAATCTCATGTGACACCCAAATCCTCAGCACAGGAAAGAGCACGCTTTCGTGGCGTTGGGTCTCAATCCTCAGAAACAAGATGACCTAGGGCGACATGCTGATGTCGAAGCGCTAGCTAATGAGACTGGGCCAGCCAGTCGTCTATGTAATTCAAATATGGATGCCCTGGTAGTCGTAAGAGCCAGAACTGCATCCATACATTTTAATATGTGCGGGTGGGAAAACTAGACCAAGTGAAAGGCCCCGATACTGGTAAGCTTGGCCCCCAAAAACGAACCTCAGGTCTTTCCCTGTGTTGTGGGAATATTTCTATATGAAAGTAAGCGTCCTTCAATCGATTGCCACAAATCAATCGCTTGGTAGGATTTGAGAGCAATCACTTTAACAGTCAACATTTTGAAACTGTATTATTTATTTTAGATAGCGGTACAGCCCACGAAATCTAAAAATTTGGATGCAGCCCCCCGTTCCTCTGGGAACCAAGGAAGACTGATTGTAGTAGTCTGACTCACTGTCTGGAAGGGGAACATGTTCCATGGCCCCATTCCCCAGCAACTTCTGTCAGAAGATGTGCACTTTCCGGTTTCATGGAAGTGGAGACCACGCCATTTTGAAACGCGGAAGGTGATGTGAGAACTGAGTCCTGTAGTTTCTCTACAGTGCTTAGTACCCAAGGAGATATACTTGGCAGTAGTTTCCACGCTGCCAATTTCTCAGAAAGGGGCAAAGTTTCGGCGGCTTGGTTAAACGGGGGGGAGAGGGGGGGTGTTATATGTTCGGCATCCTGAAACATGGCAGGAAAAACCGAAGAACTAACACTTTATTGGAGACCGGTGTTTCCCGAAACACCAGTGGTGGCGGAGCAAAAACACAGACCTCCTGGGGGTGTCAGGGAGACCACTTCATTCTTGAAAGAAATTCTGCATGCCTCTCCCCATTGGGGGGGGGGCACCCCCATGGTCCTGGGCACATGAACCTCAGGGCTTCTTTGTGAAGAAGACAATATGCCAGTCTGACCTTTTTGAGGCTGATAGTGAGGCGCGTCGCACCCCAAAGGGGTGGCAGGCTCAAAAACACACTTCTTGTGTTTCACGCCTCGCAAGAGTCAGACCCGGTCGAGACTGGGTGGCCGACAGTCCCGACTCTTGAGCACGGTGGGGTAGGAATTTCCCGAAGGCTTGTTCATATAACTTCGCCTCATGAACCTAGTGGCGACCGAGTTAACGATATCGCCAAACAGGCCGGAAGGCGAGATAGGGGCATCCAGGAGGAATGCACGATTCTTATCCTTGATGCGCCTAAGATTCAACCACAAGTGCCTCCGCGCGAAACCCATCGCAGCCATAAAACGGCCGACAGCACGAGCCGTCTGCTTTTTTGCATGCAGAGACAAGTCTGTGGCCCGGCATAATTCCAATACGCCCTATCTGAAGAGCCCCGCCAGTGCTCTAGTCTCTCAGCAGGTCAGACTGGTAGGCCTGCAAAACCGCCCTGGAGTGCAAAGGAGTACCAACCTGACCTGCTGCCTGAAAAGCTTTTCCCTCCAGGGAAGATGAAAGTCTACACAGCTTGAAAGGAAGTATTTGCTTTTCAGGAAGGATGATGTCCCAGGAAAGAGATAGCTTGTAACGCTTCGATTATTATTAAACCTTTAGTTACAAAAATATGGATTCTGGAATCTAGATATGAGCTGTTAAACAACACTTCCGGTATTGCGCAACCGCGGCGGAACAATATACGACGCAACACAAGAGCAAGTAGTGAAATAAACCAAAGTGTATTATACAAAAACAAACCAACAAACAAACAAACAAGGTGCACCGAAACCAATATATACAAATATAATACAAATATAAACAATGTGTGTGATGTATGCAGGGGTGTGTGTGTGTATGAGTGGAAGTCCAGGGTGTATTGTATTGCGGGTATGTAAAGATGAATTGGAGAGATAATTCTCGGCCTCACCAGGATAGATGTCAACTCTGGGAGCTCGAGTAACTGAACGAGAGGTGTATTGTGAGTGTCCAAGAGATAAATCCAAACAAAGGCGATCATCAAGCAACAAACAAGCTCACTGTCAAACAAACAGCGCGTTGTGGTAATCTCTCCGTGCCGGCTTCCTTGCCGGATCCGGCTTTATGCCGGCACACGTGATCAGGTTCACATCCGGGTTCCCTCGCGTCGCGATCGCGCATGGGAGCTTGCCGGTGACCAACAATGTCAAAAGGGGAAAATATAAAACCGCTAGGGCACATCATAGTCTACAGGTGAGCAGTATTAGCTCTTCAATCATTCCCTGTATATAAAAATGTCCCTTTATGTGGCCGCGCTACAAGCTTTTGAAGCATCTCTTCTATCTGGGCGACATCATATAACAGCGCTTCCACATTAACTATATTTAAACAACTAAATAAGTCAATGGCAGGAAAATACAGGATTAATACAGCTTACTCCATGAAAGGGTTAACTCATATGGAGAAAGCTAAGGGGGGGGAGCGCGTCGTTGAGGCTCCGCCCCCCCGGCCACCCGACAGAAACTGCCGTTTTTTTGTTGTTGTTGTTGTTTTCCTAGTGCTCGGAGATTATTCTGTGATTTTGGGGCCCTTGAGATGTTTGGACATGCTCTGATATTTGTGCTTTTTTCAGCTACTTATTATATATTATTGACCAACCTGTATTTTTCTTGTAATCAGCACAAACTGTTCTACAATAATATGTGACCAAAATGAATGTATGTGTTTGCATTGTTTAGGAAAAAATATTATGCGTGGTTAGTAAGTTTTGTGAAAAAGAAAGTAGCTGAAATAAGGCCATGAAACTCATACAGAACATTTGTTCACAAGACATTGCTTCACAAGGGCTGGTGGACAAGTGTTTTTGCTTCAAAATGATGTGAAAATGATCTTGTTTACTTGCTCACAGAAAACAATATAGTGATTAACACTTTTTAAGTCACTTTTTGAGTGTAAAGGGTCTATGCGAGAAGGCGTGAACTATCATTATTAATGCAGTGATTCACACCTGAGAAGACAAAGGCCTGCATACTGATCTGCATAATGAGCCATCAGACAGGTACAGTGGTGTGAAAAACTATTTGCCCCCCTCCTGATTTCTTATTATTTTGCATGCTTGTCACACAAAATGTTTCTGATCATCAAACACATTTAACTATTAGTCAAAGATAACACAAGTAAACACAAAATGCAGTTTTTAAATGAGGGGTTTTATTATTTAGGGAGAAAAAAAATCCAAACCTACATGGCCCTGTGTGAAAAAGTAATTGCCCCCTGAACCTAATAACTGGTTGGGCCACCCTTAGCAGCAATAACTTCAATCAAGCGTTTGCGATAACTTGCAACGAGTCTTTTACAGCGCTCTGGAGGAATTTTGGCCCACTCATCTTTGCAGAATTGTTGTAATTCAGCTTTATTTGAGGGTTTTCTAGCATGAACCGCATTTTTAAGGTCATGCCACAACATCTCAATAGGATTCAGGTCATGACTTTGACTAGGCCACTCCAAAGTCTTCATTTTGTTTTTCTTCAGCCATTCAGAGGTGGATTTGCTGGTGTGTTTTGCGTCATTGTCTTGCTGCAGCACTCAAGATCGCTTCAGCTTGAGTTGACGAACAGATGGCCGGACATTCTCCTTCAGGATTTTTTGGAAGACAGTAGAATTCATGGTTCCATCTATCACAGCAAGCCTTCCAGGTCCTGAAGCAGCAAAACAACCCCAGACCATCACACTACCACCACCATATTTTACTGTTGGTATGATGTTCTTTTTCTGAAATGCTGTGTTACTTTTACGCCAGTTGTAACGGGACACGCACCTTCCAAAAAGTTCAACTTTTGTCTCGTCGGTCCACAAGGTATTTTCCCAAAAGTCTTGGCAATCATTGAGATGTTTTTAGCAAAATTGAGACGAGCCTTAATGTTCTTTTTGCTTAAAAGTGGTTTGCGCCTTGGAAATCTGCCATGGAGGTCGTTTTTGCCTAGTCTCTTTCTTATGGTGGAGTCGTGAACACTGACCTTAATTGAGGCAAGTGAGGCCTGCAGTTCTTTAGATGTTGTCCTGGGGTCTTTTGTGGCCTCGGATGAGTTGTCTCTACGCTCTTGGGGTAATTTTGGTCGGCTGGCCACTCCTGGGAAGGTTCACCACTGTTCCATGTTTTTGCCATTTGTGGATAATGGCTCTCACTGTGGTTCGCTGGAGTCCCAAAGCTTTAGAAATGGCTTCATAACCTTTACCAGACTGATAGATCTCAATTACTTTTGTTCTCATTTGTTCCTGAATTTCTTTTGATCTTGGCATGATGTCTAGCTTTTGAGGTGCTTTTGGTCTACTTCTCTGTGTCAGGTAGCTCCTATTTAAGTGATTTCTTGATTGAAACAGGTGTGGCAGTAATCAGGCAATTGGGTGACTACAGAAATTGAACTCAGGTGTGATAAACCACAGTTACGTTATTTTTTATCAAGGGGGGCAATCACTTTTTCACACAGGGCCATGTAGATTTGGAGTTTTTTTCTCCCTTAATAACGTAAACCTTCATTTAAAAACTGCATTTTGTGTTCAATTATGTTATCTTTGACTAATAGTTAACGGTTTTTGATGAGCAGAAACATTTAAGTGTGACAAACATGCAAAAGAATAAGAAATCAGGCAGGGGGCAAATAGTTTTTCACACCACTGTATAACAAGTAAACAAGTGTGCATTGCTAGTAAACCATAATGTCATCCACTTACTGTATGGTATGCACTATAAACTACAGTATAATGATGTACATTACCTGTTTCAATAACATGAGTGGTGATAAATCTTTCTGCAAAATGAAATAGAATGGTTAACATTGGGGAATGTGTAATAATCTTAATATAATTTAATACAACCTGACTGGTTTCAAAGTTCTAGTTACAATAAGAGGTAATAACAATAATAATAATAATAATAATTCGAAGTACAGTGGAACCTTGGATTATGAGCATAATTTGTTCGAGAAAGGGGCCTGTATTCCAAAACACTCGTAAATCAAAGCAAATTTTCCCATAAGAAATCATGGAAACTCAAATTATTCATTCCACAGCCCCAAAAAAGAAATACATAAAAATAATTAATACAAAATATAAAGTAAAACTGATCTTTTCCAATCCTGTGGCCACATCGCACCAGTGGCGGTTCTACACTGAATTGCGTCCTCAGCGAGACTCCCTCCCGGCGCCCTCACCCCTCCCCCCAAAAATAAAAAATAAAAAACTGTACATTTTATACACACCACACGTTTTATTAAACTACTCATAACTTAAATAAATATACTGTGTACAAACAAATATTATATAAATATAGAATTAATATAGAACAAATCACACTAAAGAAAAATAACTTATTTACTTCACTGCAGAACAGAAACCACAAACTGAAACTAAAATCTGACTTTTCTGGCCTTTCTAAATGCAAAGTCATCAATAATGGCATCATATGAGATATGCTCCCCTATTGCATAATTTATGCGTATGACAGCAAGGCCAGTGAGCCGTTCCTGAGACATGGTTGACCTCAGGTATGTCTTGATTAACCTGAGTTTGGAAAAAATCCTGAGAGCAGTCCAAAAGTTGGGGTAGATCTCAGATAGATCCTTATCGTGCATAAAAGTGATAAGCTCAAAGAGGCTCATGGTTTTTGATGGCAGTCATTAGACACTTTATTAATCTAATATAATATAATCTAAGGGAGGAACAATTAGCTCCTTGGTTAATTTACTGCCTCAAATTATATGCTTTGTCACGTAACAGAGTTATAGCAAATGGAAAATGTCTTTTAAACTACAGTATCTACACATATGTAAATTAAACTGGCTATTTACAGTATACTGTAAATATATTGTAAATATATTGGCTATAGCCAACATTAACATAATAAACAATGGAAATAAATAACGGTACTTGCAACAGTCTTGCTGCAAAGCATAATTTTGTGGTTACATTTTGTGGTATTTAATAGAAACCATTAGAATTTCTGTGATGGTTTGTAAATTAGGCTTTTATTTTGTGTGTGTGTTTTTTTAGCAAGGTAAGCATAGCGAACATCATAAGCAAGAAGGCTTACAAACCTACTGTAAGAGTTAACGTTATACCACTAATTAACATGATGACATGAATAACTTAATCATACAGAGAGAACTAGATGAAACACAAATTGGAATTAAGATTGCAGGGAGAAATATCAACAACCTCAGATATGCGGAAGATACCACTCTAATGGCAGAAAATGAAGAGGAACTACAGAGCCTCTTGATGCGGGTGAAGGAGGAGAGTGCAAAAGTTGGTTTGAAACTCAACATTAAGAAAACTAAGATCATGTCATCCGGCCCTCTCAATTCTTGGCAAATAGATGGGGAAGAAATGGAGGTAGTGGCAGATTTTATTTTCCTGGGCTCCAAGATCACTGCAGATGGGGACTGCAGCCAAGAAATAAAAAGACATTTGCTCCTGGGGTGGAAAGCGATGGCAAATCTAGACAGCACACTAAAAAGCAGAGACATCACCCTGCCAACGTGTGTATAGTCAAGGCTATGGTTTTCCCCGTTGCAATGTATGGCTGTGAAAGTTGGACCATAAGAAAGGCTGAGCGCCAAAGAATTGAGGCCTTTGAACTCTGGTGCTGGAGATGACTCCTGCGAGTCCCTTGGACTGCAAATAGATCAAACCGGTCAGTGGTAGAGGAGATCAACCCTGACTGCTCTTTAGAAGGTCAGATCCTGAAGATGAAACTTAATTACTTTGGCCACCAAATGAGAAGGAAGGACTCACTGGAGAAGAGCCTAATGCTTGGAAAGATTGAGGGCAAAAGAAGAAGGGGACGACAGAGAATGAGGTGGCTGGATGGAGTCACTGAAGCAGTCGATGTGAGTTTAAATGGACTCCGGGGGATGGTAGAGGACAGGAAGGCTTGGAGGAACATGGTCCATGGGGTCACGATGCGTCGAACACGACTTCGCAACTAACAAAAAAATAAAGTAAAAATAAAACAAATTAACCTGCACTTTACCCTTAAAAAATAGTAAAAATAAATTCCAACAGATAAGTGTTTCTGTTTGTGCGCGCAGGCATGTGTGTGAAGCTAAAGTAAGAGGAGAGGAGGAATCAGACCCTCCCGTCTCCCCCTTCTCATCTTACACAGTAAAACTTTCTCCACTCTTATTTGAGTTTCACACACACACACACACACACACACACACACACACACACACACACACAACATTGACTGTTTTATTGGAAAAATTAGCAAATTGACACTTGTGTGAGTGTATACTAATGGACTTACTGCTGTAAAGTAAAACAAACAAACAAATGAACCTGCAGAACGGTGATAGAACAGTGTTTCTGTGTAGAGCAAAGAGTGTGTGTGTGTGTGAAGCCGAGAGGAGGGGGGGTACAGTACATGCATGCATGGATGTTGATAATACCAGGGAGAAACGCACACTAAGATCGTGCAGGGGAGACACAATTCTGCAGCGCAAAAGAGAGAAAAAACATTGGCTCAGTTGTGATCACGTGACGCTCAGCGTCAAAACAAGAAGCGCATGCGTGCTACATGATACTTGTACTCATAAACCAAGATTTGTTTTTCGAGTCAAAATTTATTTAAAATCTTTGCTCGTCTTGTGAAATGCTCGAATCCGCATTACTCGCAATCCAAGGTTCCACTGTATATTGCTAATTTATAGGAAGTATAGTTTGGGAATTGCAGTTTTGCAATGATAGATCAGACATGTGGTCATGCTGACATGAGAAACTCACTAATGAAGGTTTGTGGAATCTCCCTGTAGGTGTATCCATGAACAAACTAAAAGATAAACAGACAGACAAAACAAATGTGACAAATAAAAATGTATTAAGTAAATAAATAAACAAACATATGGTAACTATTATCTAATAGTAACAGTATAATAGAATACCCAACTGCATAGAGAATTATACTATATTAGACTTGGCTGCTGAACAATTGTACCTTTATCTGTATGTATTTAATGAGCTTCCGCAGCACATGGAGCAGATCCTCACGGCCTACTGGTAGATCTGGCAAAAGATAATTTTTTTTCCCTCAGTCAAGTTCAGTTTATTTCATCCTTGCATTTGGCATCCATTAAAAGTACAATTGCAAAATACATGACAGTTATTGGCAAACATACTCTACTTGGCAGTAGACAGCTGTAGATTCAATAAATTACATAAAAATCCCATAGCTGCCAACCATTGTTTCATGTTACAATATACACGAACACATTTATGCTGGACAAATGCTGATCTGGATAAGTATTTTAGTCTGTTGTAGCTTGCAAAAAGTGTGCAAAAGTGTAAGGCCTGGTTGTACTTAATATTTGAAAAAAAAAATGTGTTGCAGATGTTGCAGCATGGGAACAAGAATTAAATCTATAATCTTACTATATTTGAGATCTAAGGTGTATGATATGTGGAGATAACTGCCAACTGGTGTGTCACTGATCACCTCTTTCTATGCATTGTGAGCACTATAAAATGTGCTGATTAAAGACTAGAGACTGGTTAGCTGATTAGAGACTGGTCAGCTTTTTGACTAAAATAAATTATTGCTATGGCTACCTCCTGGGTGGAACTAAAAGAAATGGTCTCTGTTAGAGTGATATAAACCAAAAGAAGTAGAATGGAAGTTTAATTATATAGATAAGTCCTACTACTTAACAAAGGTCTAAAGGGTATTCTCAATATACAGTGGTTAGTATCTACCAAAAGTGACTAAAGGAATCACAAACTGTGAACTCACAGTTCACAGTTTGTGTCATGGGTGCCCAAGGCTCAATAATGTCATGGGTGCCCAAGGCTCAATAATGTGTAAAAAGAGAAAAGGGTAGCTTGTCTGATCTAAACTTACAGAAAAGCTAGCATAAGTTGCTAATAAAGCTAATGCTGCATATAATTGAAAGGTGTCAAAAAAATTAAAATAAAAACACTGCGGATGCACCACTGAAAGTTCATACAGTGGTCATGTACAGTAAGGATCAGAACTGGACCTGGGAGCAATGGAAAAATGTGGCCTGGATTAATAAATCAGGTTTTTGTCTTACAACAAAAGATTGGCTCGGAATGGTGACATGGAGAAAAGACCACCAGGGCACTATGCGAAGAAGGCAAGCCGGCTCTAGACAAAGTTCTTATTATACTCTTACTATACCTTGAGTCATTGCATTCATGTGGATGTATTCTTTGCAACATAAAAAAATAATTCAAGGTGTTGACTCGGCCTCCAGATTCCCTAGATTTCAATCTAATTGAGAATTTGTGGGATGTGCTGGACTAACAAGCCCACTCCATGGAGGGCCAACCTCTCAACGTATAGGACTTAAAGGATCTGCTGTGATTGTCTTGGTGTCAGACACTACAACAGACCTTCAGAAGTCTTGTGGAGTCCATGCTTTGATTGGTCAGATCTGTTTTGGTGGGGGATCTACACAAGATCTATGGGTCAGGTGGCTTTAATGTTATGGCTGATCAGGTTAAATGTAAATGCATGTGCTTAACAGTACCTGCAGGATAGAGCAAGTTTTTCACAACGTGGACCACTCCGTTGGAGGCCATAAGGTCATTATCTTTCACGCTGATTGAGTTTACGTTAATTGATTTATTGACCTGCAAACATAGAAATACATTCTTTACATAATATACTGTAATAACCTCTATACACTTACCAACCTTACACATTTCACAATTCACACACTATGGGCAATTTGGGAATGTCATTTAACCTTATTTGCATGTCTTTGAACTGTTGGAGGACCTGGAGTACCTGGAAGAAACCCACCAAGCACTGGGAGAACATGCAAACTCCATACATACAGACCCTTAGCCGAGAATCAAACCCAGACCCTGAAGGTGCAAGGTAACAGTGCTAACCACTAAGCCACTGTGCTGCCCGAAACAACCTTACTTATTTACTAATACCTCATAATATATATATCATAATATATCATAATAACCTCACTAATTTATCATTCAAACCATCTGTTTTTTAATACATTAATAACCTCAAAATAGTAACAATGGCTTACTTTTATTCCATTTGGAGTTTGTGTATTGTATATAAAAGGCACAATGGCACAGACAGGCACATTACATTCTCTGAATGGAACACAATATGATATGGGTTTGCTTAACATTGTGAGCCAGCATGGTTTTTCTTTTTCCTTACGATTTAGATAAAGTAAATAATGTAAGATCTTCAATATCAAATATTGAAAAATTTCAAAAGGCTTTTGTTTATTTCACACGTGCATTTAAAGCTCTCCCACTAAACTCCATTAATGTAATATAAGTGTTATATATGTTCAAAGGATCATATATGATTATAGTATCCCCTCTTATACTGTAATTCTATGTGATTTTGTTTAAAAACATAATAAATTATTGTAGTGGGTCTAAACGCAACCTCAGACGAACAACATAAACCTTTCTTCATTGTGTTATTATTTATTTAACAAAAATGAAGCCAAAAAGAAAAAACATGTGTCAATTCTAAGTATCCCCTTGAATCAATAACTTATAGATCCACTTTTAGCAGCAATAACTTAAAGCAATAGTTTGCTGTATGACTTACGTCTCTCACATCGTTGTGGAGTAATTTTGGCCCATTACTCTTTACGAAATTGCATCAGTTACAGTAGGCCTTGTTCACACGGGCGTAAAATTTTTGGATAAACGAACGAGCTCTGAACGTCCTATACGTTTATGTTACGTTTTGTAGTGCCGCTCGATTGACTTCTACACTGGCGTTCGTTTGTCTCTGTCTAACGACAGCCTGCAGCCCAAATTGTAGTTTGTGTGTTTAACTTGTGTCGGGAACTGGATATGAAAGCCCTTGTCATTTTATTTGAGGTGCCTCCTTTTAATATGGACCATTTTGCTATTTTAGACATTAATCTTATTGTTTTAAAAATTCTAATTAAATTATTATATTTTTATATAATATATAAAAAATTTTTTTTTAAATAATACGGCGACGTAGGGAGAGAAAAAAAATCGCCGCCACTACTGGGTTCACCCTCTGACTGCACAACGTCGGATTGGAAGTTTTTCGTAGTTTCTGAAGAAATGCAAACATTTCCCCGCAAAGTTATATTTTTTAAGCATTTTATTTTTGCCTTTTTTCCACATTTCCCTATGTATAGCATGTAGGATCATGGGATATATCTGGTCCTCCGAAGCGTAAAATGGACGTGGAGAAAACTAAATAGACGCGGTTTCCTTGCGTTCGTTGGGATTTGACTACCAAGAAAAAGCTGCATGCAACGTTTTTTTAACACCGTATAAATGCGCAACTGGACAAACGCACGTCACCAAAGCCCGTGTGAACACCGTCATTGACTCCTATGTGTAGAAAACCCTCTGCGCTTCATCCGCGGCCACTGGACACTACGAACGGCAGAAAAACGGTCGATTTTAACGTCCGTGTGAACAAGGCCTTAATTGAGGCTGTTGGGCTTTCACTTATGCACAGCTATTTTAAGGTTCCTTCACAGCATTTCAATTGTGTTGAGGTCTGGACCTTGACTTGGCCATGCCAAAAACTAGATTTTTTAATAAAAATTTCAGCCATTCTTATGTTGATTCACTGGTGCGCTTTAGTCCTGTTGCATTACCTGATTTCTGCTAAGCTTTAGTTGTTTGACAAATGGCCACACATTTGCCTTTAGAATACTCTGGTACACAGAGTTCATGGTCAACTTATTGACTGTAAGGTGCACAGGTCCTTTGACTGTAAAACCAAAACCTTGACAGTGAGTAATGTGGTGATTCTGCTGAAATGTCGTATGTTTTTTTTTTTTTTTTTTTTAAACATGACACTGGACATTAGGGTCAAACAACTCCATTTTTGTCTTATGTGTCCATACAAAATTGTTCCAAAAGAGTTGTGGTTTGTTCAGATGCAGTTTTACAAACCTCAGTCATGCTTCCTGCCAACCCTTACAAACATATAGTCACTAATTGTGCAAGTTCTCCCACTTAAAAAGATGAGAGAGGCCTTTTTAACTCCCTCCGAAGGGATTTTCTAAGGGGTTGAGATCTGGAGACTGTGTGTTTGGGATCATTTTCATGCTGAAAGACCCAGCCATGTTTCATCTTCAATGTCCCTGCTGATGCAAGGAGGTTTTCACTCAAAATCTCTCAATACATGGCCCAATTCATTCTTTCCTTTACACAGATACAGTACATGGTTCCTTTGCATTAAAACAGCCCCAAAGCATGATGTTTCCACCCCCATGCTTCACAGTAAGTGTGGTGTTCTTTGGATGCAACTCAGCATTCTTTCTCCTCCGAACACAAAGTTCTATTTTGGTTTCATCTGACCATATGACATTCGCCCAATCCCCAATCCAAACGCTCTCTAGCAAACTTCAGATGGGCCTGGACATGTACTGGTTTAAGCAGGGGGACACGTCTGGCACTGCAGGATTTGAGTCCCTGGCGGCGCAGTGTGTTACTGATGGTAGCATTTGTTACTTTGGTCCCAGCTCTCTGCAGGTTATTCACTAGGTCCCCCCGTTTGGTTCTGGGATTTTTGTTCACAGTTCTTGTGATCATTTTGACCCCACAGGGTGAGATCTTGCATGGAGCCCCAGACCGAGGGAGATTATCAGTGGACTTGTATTCCATTGTCTTCCATTTTCTAATAATTGCTCCCACAGTTGATTTCTTCACACCAAGCTGCTTACCTATTGCAGATTCAGTCTTCCCACCCTGGTGCAGGTCTACAATTTTGTTTCTGGTGTCCTTTGACAGCTCTTTGGTCTTGGCCATAGTGTGACTGTTTGAGGTTGTAGACAGGTGTCTTTTATACTGATAACTGAGTTTAAACAGATGCCATTAATACAGGTAACGAGTGGAGGACAGATGAGCCTCTTAAAGAAAAAGTTACAGGGTTGTGAGGGACAGAAATCTTGCTTGTTTGTAGGTGATCAAATACTTATTTTACCAAGGAATTTATCAATTAATTCATTAAAAATCCTACAATGTGATTTTCTGGATTTTCTTTCTTATTTTTCTTCATAGTTGAGGTATACCTATGATGAAAATGACAGGCCTCTCTCATCGTTTTAAGTGGGAGAACTTGCACAATTGGTGGCTGAGTAAGTATTTTTTTGCCCCACTGTACTTGTTCAGTCTTCACATTTTGCTGGCCTGGATTTTAACATTTAACATGTTCAGTGAGGCCTGTAGGGTCTGAGATGATGGTCTGTTTCACACGTTTTCAGGTGTGTTATGTCAGTGTCAGTAGTTAAGATGACCTGCAATGCCCCTTTTGGTGATTTTCCTAGCTAATCACAATGCAGGAACCAGTAACTAGTTGAGGGGGAATACCTCCTTTTGTTTATAAGACAAATGCAAGAAAAAGCTCATTTAAAGAAGAAAAAGGAGGGCATGTATTTTTTCACATACACACAATACGGACCCATTTGACTATGAAATGAGAAAAGGGTGAATTTTGCTTTTTAAACAACCTGGACCTTTATGTCAGCATTATGCCTGTCATATTACAAAGCCCTTTATCAATGCCTGCTATGTATTTGACTGCTTGTGGTTATATTTTTCCCTTTCCCTTCATAAGTCAATGTCCGCTGCATTTGTTAATATTTGTTATGATCAATAAAATATTTACAAAAAATAATATAGTAACTATTTCTCATTTTTTGGAACCTGTAGTTTCATTGTGCCAGCTGCAGTTTTAATTAAAGACTTAAAGTAAAGTTATCTAAAGACTATTTTACTAACCTATTTATTAAGGCACTTTAACTTTTTTAAGTTATCTAAAGACTATTTTACTAACCTATTTAAGGCACTTTAACTGTTTTGTTTGTGCCTAGTACAAATAAAGAATTGTAAAAGTCAATAAATAAATAAATAGAATTAGTTATAAGGTATAACACAAAATTACAAACTGATCAGTAAATGTATGCCGAGTAGCAGCTCAAATTTGTAAATTTTAAAGTTAAGTATGTCTTAGAATGTTCAATATAGAATAAGTCCAGATTCGTACAGATTCTACTGTATATAAAAAGTAGTTGCAGAAACTAGCAAAAAGAATTCTGACCAACCAGTGGTTTGTATGAGATAAACCAGTAGTTGAATATTTGATGTGTATATACTTTGCAAAACTAAATATAAATCCACGCACAGAAAGCAGTTGCAAGTTGTTGCCCTGGATGGTCTTAAGCAGGTTGGTCACTCCAAGTTCCAGTCCCCCATTAATGAAGATGCCATTGCTGAAATGGTAGAGCAGAATTGTCCTCAACACGTTCATGTCACCTAAACCAAAGTGCGGGAAAATGTAAGTCAGTTAGTTAGAAGAAATCTATCTGTCCTGTAATGGTTACTCCGACAATTTCAACATCCCTGTATAAAGAAAAAATTCATGTACTTGTGAGAAGTGACATGTCCTCTTCTGACATCCCCTTGAATGCATCATCAGTCGGAGCAAAAATTGTGTATGACCCCTCTTGCTTGAGCATCTCAGTCAGTTCTGCTCTCTCCATCAACTTCAGGAATATACTACAGCATTTCAAAAAAGAGCTTCATGTAATTGAGCTGTTTTCTCATGGTGGGGGTTGTAATCATTTTGGTAATAAATTGATCTAGTATGGTGGAAAAGTGCAGATGTTATGCACCTTTACACATATATCACAGGAGTCTTCCTTATATTTCATGTGAATGCGTATCAATTTCAGGTTTTAGACCTGGTTTTATCCAGTTCAGTTTTATAAAGAATTATATCAGCCGTTTAAAATCCTTTGCCTTAGCTGAACCAGCAGGTGGCCTGCTACTCACACAGGTTTAAGATCACACTGAAACCACCACCTGTCTTTTTTGTGATTTCTCCTTCACCACATATAACTCATGATACCATTTTCTAAATTATGTAATTATGTGATAATGATAATACTGGAAATAAGCTGTTGTAATTTATGTAAACTCACGTGAAGCGTCCATCAGTCTTCAACAGCTCAAACACGGTCTTCTCTGGCAATTGGATTAATGATCGAATCAAATGAAGTGCCCCATTACTTCCCTCTTTACTGCCTCGGATCATGCAGGCATTCTCAATACACACAGCCTAGCACACACAAAAGCAATGCATCAATCATACATGCTTAGGGCATAGCTAATTAAATGAGAGCTGAAGTTAAACAGCTGAAAGATGAATACTGGCAAAATCAATAATTTTCCACAATGTAGGAAAATAATAATAAGAGAAGAGAGGAAGGAAGAAAAGATGGAAGGAATGAAGGAGGGAAGGCAACAGTTGTTTAGTTAAATTAATTAGAATACACTGTATATGATTTAAATGAATCAATGAATCATCTTTCATGTTGTGCAATGAACAGAGCAAACAGATGCTCACACTCCTTTACATTCTTCAGCCCATATTCACATGGAGATACTAACTGTGCGGTAAACAAAGACTCTAAGCAGCTTCCCTCCCAGGGTCTCCAGCAGCTGACCATTGTAAAGTTCATTTAGGGTGACCCTGAGCTTCAGGATGTGATTTTCAAGGATGATCTTCAGCAGATGCTGATCCAAAGACATTATTTCACCTAAAACAAATACAGATTATCAGAACAGTGTATTGATTAGTGTCAGTAATCATGGATACTTGTTATGGACAGTTGTAATACAAAGGTCTGAATCAATACCATACTATTGTTATTTTATATGTAGACTTTTAGAATAAAACAACACTTTCATGAATTTCAATATGTATTCCTATTTTTTCTCATATTGTATTTAACTTTCCTTTTAAATTAATTGTGGGAGATTTTGTTTAACAAGTTTTCTTGTGTTAAAATATAAACTCTAAAAAAATAAATAAAGCTTGTAATGTTTTGTCTCAACAAAATTAATGTATTTTGCAAATATTAACTTTTTTTTATTAGTTAATTAAAACAAAACCAAAGTTCTGGTAGGGGTAAAAATTAAATGAAATGTATTAAATATTCGAGATTTTAAACAAAAAATAGGTTAAAAGGGTTGCGGCTCGCCACTGGGTGTCAGCTTCTGAAAAAATTTTCAGCACAATTATGCAAAGAATTCAAGACTTTTCACCACCTAGAGGATCCAGAGAAATAGAGATCTGGGAATTGTAAAAGACACAGCTTATAATTTAATTAATTTTCATAGTTGTCAAATCATGTAAATGTAGATATGAACTTGGGTGAGGCCACTCCTACCAGGACTAAAATGTTCCATCATAGATAATAGTAATAAATCAAAATAACTTTGTATTGATTTGTATTGATGTTTCCCTCTAAAGGAACAAGTGGACAAAAATGCCTGCAAAATCTTCGGACATCATATAAATAAATAAGAAAATCCCGGAGAAATCAATTCAATTCAATTAAATTTTATTTGTATAGCGCTTTTAACAATTGTCATTGTCGCAAAGCAGCTTTACACAATCAAATAATTATTTAAGTTTGTATGGAATGTGAATGTCACATGGGAAAATCACAGCCTTGAGTGTTCATGCTGGTATTTGCATAGATAAGAAGCACTTACTGTACAGTGAAGTACTGTATATGAATAAAATTGAGCAATATCACATGAGACAGCACATGAGCGCTGTTGTGCTGAACATCAGCAGGGCTGTGATGTGGTCACAGGCAAAGGCAACAGCATATCCTCAAGTGCGATATTGCTTTCATACAACAGTTCTATACACACCACTTATTATCCTGGTAGAACTGTGTCTGGTGAAGCTGGCGACCGACAGTTATAGACCGAAAGTTATAAGTGTAATTAACATGGGTGAGACTTCTGTAGTTCTAACCAGTACCAGTAAATCTCCTAAGTTCACCTTAGATATAAATGACCTAGAATGACCTAGACGCAATTATTAAGGAGCTTATTATTTTAACACCAGCTAATAAAACTGACCTAATATTAATTTTATCATTTTTAATGCATTAAAAAAAATACATATCAATATGCTAGAAAAGGTTCTATTGGTAGTAGACTTTTACACTTGTTTGATTTTAAATATATAATCTCAAAAAGCATGCTGTTTATTCATGATTAGCTAAACTCACTGGTGAAGACACCATCGAGGGGAGCGAGGAGTGTGTACTCATTCTCAGGCTTCATAGCTTCAGACAGACCCATTTCAGACACCATGTCACCAAACATTCTCTGGGAATCACCAACCAGTTCTGTCACCTGCTTAGCTGGGGGAGGCGGGAGGACAACATTAATTCATAATCAGCATTCCATTAAACTATATCTGCAGTATAACACAACATGACTTAAAAGTTTTTTTTTTAAGTTGCAGTGTACTGAAATATATTTATAGAGAATTATGGATTTAAATGTACAGATTTATATATGCAGTACTGTATATATGTAGTATTATATATATATATATGCAGTACTGTATATATGTAGTGATTATGGTAAGTTACAGTAATTTACACCTAAGAGAATGTATTGGCCTTTGATCTTGAAACAAAATATCAAACTCCTATGGGCTGCATAAACTAATAAAGGTGGCAGAAAAATGATGAAGTAAACAGCAAAAGAGACAGACTAAAAGTACTTTTCATTCCTGTGATTAGTAACTGATAGAGTGTGTCCTTGTAATACAACTGCTTTTTCGTTTGTCTGAAAACAATTTGGTTTGAAATAAATTAATTTAACACAAAAGTTCAGAATTTAAAATTTGACAGGTATTTTTTTTATATATATATTTTTAAACCTGTTAGAAATTACCTGGTCGTTTTTTTTTTATTTTTTTTTAACATGTATAGTATATAAAGGATGACATACTGTAAGAAAAGAAATGAAACACCAACCAGAGTCAGGAATGAGCACTTGATCAATGAGGTGAATAACTCCATTGCTGGTGACGATGTCTTTCTTCAACACCATTTTAATGCCATTGACAGTGAGGCTTTCACCATCACAGCCTATCTCGATTACACTGCCCTCCAGTGTCTCATATGCAGTGCCAGCCATGATGGCTTCTGAGCACTGGACTGTGTTCAGAAGGTGATACTTTAAAAAGGCTAGAGAAAAAGGGAAAAAATCATAACATGTAAGGAAAGATGTTTGAAACTTTTAAAACAACAGCCTAGCTATTAAGCTTTCACCAAAGGCTTTTTCTGTAGGAATTTTTTTTTTTTTAAATAATCACAACGACCTGGCAACTCTTCTAAAAAAAATATGTGTACCCCTCGCCAATGCTTCGGTTGCCAACAAAACCCAGTTGAACTCAGTTCAAGAAAAAATTCTGGGCACATACTGTAAGGGACCTTTTATTATTGCATTAACCTCAGACAACCTTATATTCACCAACTCCTGTAGCAAATAGTACCAAAATCCTGCTGGCACTCTCATTTTACTATAGAGAAAGGATGCAAATGGAGAATGCATGTAAACTACTATGTTAAAATTACTTTTGATTATGTGTCATTCATATGGAAGATACGTTTTCAGGAAGCTCTGCAAAGTGCACAAAACTCAGTGTAATCCTGTGAACACCCACAATATCCTTCCTGTACTGACGCTGTCTGGACATCGCCAGTAACTACTGCATGCACATTATCACTTTCCCAGGAACTCTGTCTGCTCTGCTAATTCTCCCAGTCTGTTTATGTACTGTGTGTGTGTGTGTGTGTGTGTGTGTGTGTGTGTGTGTGTGTGTGTGTGTGTACAGTACGTGTGTGTGCGTGGGTGAGGTTAAGGATGAGGGCAGCGGAAAGTCCCATCCAATATCTCTATATATTTGCATTTCTCTGTACAGTTGCCTACCTGCAGTAACTAACATCCCCAGTACGTGCCTTCCCATAAAACAAACTTGATATATTACACAGAAAGTCACCGTCTCATTGAGGTCTAGCACTGTGTTTTATTCCATTCCAAGATGCTGGAGTATGCAGATCTCATACTGTATCTTTCGATGACTAAGTGTCTAGTTGGTTTGGCCAAGAATTGGAGAAAGGCTAAAGTTCTGAAATAATGAATCCTTCTGCTACATCAATTCCCTCACTACTCAGTCTCTTCAACTGGCAGGTGAACTTTTTATTATGACTTAACATTGAAACATTGCTAAAAGTCCACATCAGCAATAGTAACAATGTAAAAGAGCTAATTTCAATGCAGTAACCAGTAATAAAATAATTAAACTGATTTCATAATATGTCCCAGCCCCAACGACCCCCCGTTCCATGAGCAATGATTCAGCACTTTTTCTGCCAGGAACAATGAATGGGATTAGAATGTTTTGACATTGGATGACCCATAGACTGTGGTTAGAGCTACTGTTTGTCCACTGTCTTAAAATCAAACATATCTGTCACTGGTCCGCATTCATGTCATTCGAAATAGAAGACATAAACCTTCAGAGCCAGTTAAGAAATTACATCAAAAGACTCTTTTGGTTTAGTGCCTATATTTGATGTACATACCTCAACGGTGATGGGGTGTCTAAAATCCACAGTGGTGAGTTTAAAGGAGAGAATCCTGATTCAATCCTAGACTGAACTTCCAAAGTCATCTATATCTCATCATCTATATCTATTAGGTGTTAATGTCTGTGTTTGCCAGCATGCCCAGCTCTTACCTTGAATCACAGTCTTGTCATTTAGGATCCGATCAAGGACACCAGACTCTAACTGTTCAA
The DNA here is from genome assembly GCA_030522415.1 of Channallabes apus. Lineage (NCBI taxonomy): Eukaryota > Metazoa > Chordata > Actinopteri > Siluriformes > Clariidae > Channallabes > Channallabes apus. Next base: position 22,282,814 of record CM060120.1, read on the forward strand.
AGGCCTTGTTGGTTGGAGCAAAGAGAGTATAGTGTCCAGGTTTGCTAAGACTTTCTAATAAGCTTGATTCCAAACTCATAGCGTCCTGCACAGACAGCAAGATATAGTATTAGTACTACAGTATGTAATTGGTATTATAAGAGAACACAGTTATGAGAGTAAAAACATAATCTATCTATATAATCCCTTGCTACACTAATATCCTATCCTAGCATTTCACTAGTATTTATTAAATTGCCCATGTGCCCATCAAGGTGGAAATTTTTCTCAGTTTACTGGAGCTACAATATGACCAGACTACTTGCTTTACATCTGAAATGCTGGCCTCTCAGGGAATCCTTTTGGTCCATACATGAGGAAATCACTTGGAGTGAGTGATTTCTAATATGTCAGGAGTGTATTGAGGATTTGGCAGTAGCCCCCCGCCAAATTCCTGTAATGTGCAAGTGGTGCATTGGGCAGTATGAGGTCGTACATTGTCCTGCAAAACAGAATTCCCCTTTATGGTCAAACCAGGCTGTTTTTTCCATCAAATTAGAGAGGCATTAAAGGAATTCATGGGAGGACTTGGTTTCAGCAGTGACAATGATGTGAGGCAGGCAGTCTGATTATGGCTCAGTGTCCAAGTACTAGTGGAATGCTGGGAGAAGGATCTCTAGATTCTTGTTAGCTACAGTAACTTGTTGTTGACTTGGAGATTAACAGCAAGCTCATGACTTGGATCCTCAAACATTGGGAAAAGGCTTGCTTTGTGCTAATCACATGGGCCTTCATCTCTGGAGCCACAATCTTTGGCGTTGGCATGCGGTTTACATAAAAGTACTCATCATGTACAACATGTGTCAAAGAAAAGATATCTAGAATCCACCCAACAGGTAAGCTCATTTTACCACACCCCACAAGCCCTGGTCAACTTTTTCACTGATTTTGCCAGAATGTCACAGAGCAAAACCATCCTGGAGTACTGGCCCAGTTCTTGAACCCCCCCCCCCCCCCTCCTCAACCCCTCAATGACTTCACTGGAGATCACACACTAATAATCACAGTATAAATAATCTTCAAAAACCCCACTCCCATTGTGATGTCCGATGTTACAAGGCACTGTCTACAGTGAAGGTCCTGTATAAGCTGACATCGGTTGCTAAGGAATCAATTTTTGACTCCTTTTGCATGACAGCGTTAAGAAAGACGGCACTTTCTATGCAAATTAAACATTGCACTAAATTATTTTAATAGCGTTCATTTTGACATGGGTTAACTTATCAATAACATGCCATAATAGTTAAATATATAAATTAAATCACCAAACTGTCGCTAATATTTTCATGTAACCTGTAGTGACAGTGAAACGAACCGGGTATACAATCATAGTCGATTGACAAACAGCTGATAACACTTTTCACCAGCTTCAGAAACAATGTGAGTTGTTGTCAGTTGTTGGGGTTGTATAGCGCACTTATGGAATGAATACGACGAGATGACAGAGTGGAGGTTTAATACCCCTATCTCACCTACACGGTTTTGCGCAGGGGCCGTAAGTGCGGTTCTTCATGATTCAGCGCGACTTTTGGTGCCGTGATTACCTTTCCATCTTACCATGCAAAAAAATTAAACATGTTTAACATGCGGAAGCTCGCGGACCTTTTTTAAATTTTAAAAATTAAACGTTACAGTACATTTTTCACACGGAAAGATGGAAATGTAATCACAGCGCAAAAACTCGGGGTGAATCATGATGAACCCTACTTACGGCCACAGTGCGAGACCTCACAGGTAAGATAGGGGTATAACACCGCATCTCACAGCGAGTCAAACCGCATAAGTGAATAGGGATATTAAGCATTACAATCACTCAGAAAAATGAATGGATGCGGGGTTTGAAACTCCCAAGGTTATTTTCTCATTTAACTAAATAAAATTTCATAAAAATAAAACGTGTCAAAAGAAAAACCCATAAAGTTATGGATAATGGCTAATGATCAGTGAAACATATTTTAAACAAAAAGCAGCGAGCAGCTGGACATCGGGACGTAGAGCGTAAGTACGATGCGTTGGCCTGGCAAGTGCAGGTCTGAGCAGGTCAAGAAGCTCCATAATCTGTTGCCTCGGAAGGCAAAACTTTTTTATTTTTTTATTTTTTTAAATAACGACCATGTGGAAAATATGAAAAGGGCTGAAGTTTTGTCTAAAGGAAAAATTTTAATGACCCACACGGCTCCGCGGACGGCGCCGTTTTCAGTTTAACACAACACGCTGTATCACTCCCAAATTGTTTAATATTAATAGTGATTGGCAATTTTAATGCATTAGTCACATTATGAAATAGGCTAATTAAAATTCACTCTATTAGTTCTCATATCAAATAAAGTAAAATTCATAAACAGGTCTACAGTATATTCCATCATTAATACGGCTTTGATAACGTGCCATAATGTGTTTGCAAACACCGCTAATTTATAAAGACTGCTGCTCAGTGGCGGCGACTAGCGTCTTGAGCTGAAACTACGCTAAGAATGAGTTAAGGTTGCTCCAGACCAACCTTACGAACGTGTGACTTAGCTAAGAGATACTTAGCGTAAGAACGTTTCGGGAAATGCGCCATAACGTTAAGAGAGAGGTTAAGGTACAACTTAAGAACTACTTAGCGATAAGAAGCTTTCGAGAAACCGGGCCCAGATGTGTAATGAGATAAAAAAAAAAAAAAAGTTAGTCGCTCTGGATAAGAGCATCTGCCAAATGCCTAAATGTGAATTCTAAATTTCATGTTAAAGTTTAGATGGGAAATATCTACATGTTAGGAATTCTCTCTGAGTGGTATATACTGGTCTTTAATACTGTACATTTTCATTATCTTACTAAACCTATACATTACATTAACAAGCATAAACCATGTATATACAGTACAGTACACAAGCGGAAAAAGTTTTTGATTGTTGATCATCACCTACAGCTTTATTCTTAATATTTTTGACTTTTATAAATTGTATAATTGAGGTAATTGTTTTTATCTTAAAAAGTAATTATTTGTTAAATGTTAAAAACGTTTAGAAATGTATAAAAATGTTGCATGAGAGTGTACACAATATTACATTCAATATGCTGAGTTCCTCATTGCTTTGAATGGCATCCCTCATGCTATTTTCAGCTGCACTGATGACACGGTCAATTACATGTACTGCTCCATTTGTGGACACCTGGTTGGCATGAATGATCCTAGCACAGTTAACTGTCACAACCTGCAGAACATAAAAACAGACAACTCTGATCAAAAACTTTTTTTCAGTGCTTATGAGAATAAAACAATAATATTTGTAACAACACAAGTAAGCAACTAAGTAAAAATATGAGAGTTCCTAATGTACTATTTGATAATAACAGTGTGCATAAAACAAAGAGTATAGTAATATCAGACACATTAATAAAATGTGTATTATTGTATTAGGCTGTTGGGTTTCTATTGTATAAATCTGTTTATAAATAATGGATATTCAAACAGCATAATTGAAATATGGTTATATTATATATGGGTAATTTATAAAATGTTATTAAATATGGTTATATGGTTATAAATAAATATTTTTCCAAACATCAAATTATGTGTATGTCTCTAGGATTTAAAGCATGTCTGCTGAAAAATACAAACCGGATTCCAAAAATGTTGGGACACTAAACAAATTGTGAATAAAAACTGAATGCAATGATGTGGAGATGGCAAATGTCAATATTTTATTCAGAATAGAACATAAATCACGGAAAGAGTTTAAACTGAGAAAATGTATAATTTTAAGGGAAAAATATGGTGAATCAAAATGTCATGGTGTCAACAAATCCCAAAAAAGTTGGGACAAGGCCATTTTCACCACTGTGTGGCATTTCTCCTTCTTCTTACAACATCAACAGACGTCTGGGGACCGAGGAGACCAGTTTCTCAAGTTTAGAAATAGGAATGCTCTCCCATTCTTGTCTAATACAGGCCTCTAACTGTTAAATTTTCTTGGGCCTTCTTTGTCGCACCTTACTCTTTATGATGCGCCAAATGTTCTCTGTAGGGGAAAGATCTGGACTGCAGACTGGCCATTTCAGTACCCGGAAACCTTCTCCTACGCAGCCATGATGTTGTGATTGATGCAGAATGTGGTCTGGCATTATCTTGTTGAAAAATGCAGGGTCTTCCCTGAAAGAGATGACGTCTGGATGGGAGCATCCAGACGTCTGGAGTTCTAGAACCTGAATATATTTTTCTGCATGGATGGTGCCTTTCCAGACATGCAAGCTGCCCATGCCACACGCACTCATGCAACCCCATACCATCAGAGATGCAGGCTTCTGAACTGAGCGTTGATAACAACTTGGGTTGTCCTTGTCCTCTTTGGTCCAGATGACATGGCGTCCCACATTTCCAACAAGAACTTCGAATCGTGACTCGTCTGACCACAGAACAGTTTTCCATTTTGCCACACTCCATTTTAAATGATCCCTGGCCCAATGAAAACGCCTGTGCTTGTGGATCTTGCTTAGAAATGGCTTCTTCTTTGCACTGTAGAGTTTCAGCTGACAGCGGCGGATGGCACGGTGGATTGTGTTCACTGACAATGGTTTCTGGAAGTATTCCTGAGCCCATTCTGTGATTTCCTTTACAGTAGCATTCCTGTTTGTGGTGCAGTGTCGTTTAAGGGCCCGGAGATCACGGGCATCCAGTATGGTTTTATGCCCTTGACCCTTACGCACAGAGATTGTTCCAGATTCTCTGAATCTTCGGATGATATTATGCACAGTTGATGATGATAACTGCAAAGTCTTTGCAATTTTTCGCTGGGTAACACCTTTCTGATATTGCTCCACTATCTTTCTGCACAACATTGTGGGAATTGGTGATCCTCTACCCATCTTGGCTTCTGAGAGACACTGCCACTCTGAGAAGCTCTTTTTATACCCAATCATGTTGCCAATTAACCTAATTACTGTTAATTGGTCTTCCAGCGGCGGCGCGGTGGTGTAGTGGTTAGCACTGTCGCCTTGCACCTCCAGGGTCTGGGGTCGATTCCCCGGCCAGACTCGATTCCCATCTCTGTGTGCATGGAGTTCTCCCCGTGCTTGGTGGGTTTCCTCCAGGTACTCTGGTTTCCTCCCACAGTCCAAAGATATGCAGGTTAGGCTAATTGGCGTTCCTAAATAGCCCGTAGTGTGTGAGTGTGTGCATGTGTGTGTGCCCTGCGATGGATTGGCACCCTGTCCAAGGTGTACCCCGCCTAGTGCCCGAAGTCTCCTGGGATAGGCTCCAGGTCCCCGCGACCCTGAAAACAGGATTAAGCGGTATAGAAAATGAATGAATGAATGGTCTTCCAGCTCTTCGTTATGCTCAAATTTACTTTTTCCAGCCTCTTATTGCTACTTGTCCCAACTGTTTTGGGATTTGTTGACACCTTGAAATTTGGAATCAACATATTTTTCCTTTAAAATGATACATTTTCTCAGATTAAACTTTTGATCTGTCATCTACAGTATGTTCTATTCTGAATAAAATATTGACATTTGCCATCTCCACATCATTGCATTCAGTTTTTATTCACAATTTGTTTAGTTTCCCAACTTTTTTGGAATCCGGTTTGTAAACATTAGTAAAGGACTGATTTCATTTTCATTACAAAAAAAATAAATAAATAAATAAATAAACACCTGTCAACAAAAAAACACAAATACATTGTGCTCTCTGTGTGGTACCTACTCCATTAGAATAGTGGTTAATGTGCAGACCCTGCTTGTTGTACATCGACTGCAGGATCATGTCATTCTTCAGGTCTTTAGTAAGGTAGCGTTTGTTGACCATGTGGTAGCGCAAAGTGTTATACAACTCTGTCTGGGCTTTGTTCACAAGAGCAGCTCTAGCATTCTGCATAATATAAAAGAAGTTAACAATATTATCAACACTAATATTAACAGAGTTAAAATGGACTACCGCAAAATGAGAAATAAAACTACTATATATGTTTGAATACATACAACACCCAATTGTTCCCAGGCATCATTACTAGGAGCAAACATGGTATAGGAACCAGCTCCATCAATCTCCTCTTTAATCTTGGAGTCGTCAGAATACCCATGTGCAATATCCAGTTTTAGCAGACCCAATGTGCCATAGATGGTGTCAATAGGGAGAGCTGGAAAACAAAGTAAAATGCAGATATAAAATATTTTATTTAAGGCAACTGTATTCACTACATTAGACTTTTTGTAAAACAACAACTGCTACTGTACGATTGACTTAGGCTTTAGGTCGCAACCCTCAACCACAGAGCCAAGACAAAGGATGTACCAAGACAGAGACCAGGCAGAGAGAGAGAGAGCGACATGCCACCAGTTAAGCGTTTGCACATAAAATCAGACATAAGCCCTTGGGGAAAGGATTGATTTATCCAGCAAGTTATTATTTTCTAAATAATTTTTAGTTTTCAGAGCCCAGTTCAGTCTCAAGGAGACAGCGAAGCTGTGTTTAAAAACTGCAGTTTGTATATATATTTATCTTTGTTTGATGATCTGAATCATTTAAGTGTGACAAATATGCAAAAAAAAAATGGCAAAAGGTAATTTTTTATTAATACTGTATCGTCAGTCTCAATCTACCAGTTTCACTTTGGTACCACTTTGGTATTTGATGAGAGCACTTATCATGAGTGCATGGGGTAACTCCAATGGCACTTACGTACTGTACAGCCTATAAACATCACCTTTTCTTGTTTTGAGCATTTTTTGAAAATTAATTGAATGAAATAAGTTTGTTCCTGGCCGCCAGCCATTTTACCCAGCTGTTAGTTTTGTTATACAGTGACAGAAATAAAGAAACAATGTGATTGTTTGCTTGTTTGTTTGATTGATTGATTATTATTATTATTATTATTATTATTATTATTATTATTATTATTTAAAATGTTTCAGGAAATGTTTTAATGTTTCAGGATTTGCAATGATATGCAGTCATTAATTATCCATGTTTACATGGACATTATTTCTTCTTTCTATTTCTCATCTTTTTCAGCAAATCCTGGTTTCTGTGGTAGGTTTCAATCTCTTGAGTAGAAGTAGATGTTTCAATTCATGTGAAAGATTAGTGTAAATTTCTCCACCAAAGACCAGGCGTCTGTGGATGAAAGTCTGATGCAAAAACTGATAGGAGAGAGTAAACTTCCCTCCCAAAAACGTAATATTACTCCCATGTGGGGTAAATGTGGGCGGGAAGAATTTATTTCAACAGAAGATAAATATCTATTGAACAGATTATCAAATGTTTACATCACTCCTCTCATTACAAGTGAATATTCGTTCTGTAAATGATTCAGCCTTCTGTTCTATATGAAGCATTTACATGATGCAATTTATTCTGACTGGGTTTTCATTCCATTTTAAGTGGAATATTGAGGTCCATGTTAAAGTATCTACAAGAAAAACATATAGCAATTGTTTTGTACTCCAGTTTGGGTATGTATTTATGAGGGTCACTACAAGTAAGAATAATGTCTCTAAAAGTGGTTTCTGCTCTATATTTTCACACTAGGGTAATCTTTGCATTCTCATTCTGAACAGTGTATGAATAATAATAAGCCTACATCCAAAGCTCCTGCAATAACATAACCAATAATTTTAACAAAAGTCTGCACGAATCCGTGCATATGATACTCATTTACGTTTAAGTTCAAAAGTAGCCCTTGTGCATAAAAAGTAGTATATTGAGGCAGCACTGAAGTAATTACTGAAATTTTTACTTATCAGGCGATACCGACCTGCAGGGCAGCCTTTCCTCCCCTCCAGCTCCATATAACCAGGACAGCATTCATATAAAACATCCCTGCAAAATAAGCCACAAAAAGTGTCATTAAGCTTTAGTCCTACAGACAAACATAACCCCTTTTGAAAGGAACATTTTTCCCCCAGCTTTATTTGGTCTAGCTCATTTCTTGATTAGAATTTTATATAAAAAAATAAACCTTTTTAAATAAAATACTGTTTGTAGTAAATAAATAAAATAATGGTATTGTAATGATTAGCACTCTAGGAAGTGAGATGCCGTGGGAAGTCTAGAGCCTTTCCCAGGTGACTGGGAGCACTATGGGGTACAGCCCGGATGGGGTGCCAATTCCTCATAAGGCACACAAGCACACACACATTCACTCACATACTACAGGCAATTTGGAAATGGCAATTAGCCTAAATCTGCATGCTCTATGGGAGGAAACCAGAGAACTAAATCGACCGCCCTTTTATATTCCGCAAAAAATATATATCCAGGTATTGCACAAACAAATGCCATAAAACTTGAGTCCAAGCATAGAATTCGACACGTTTGATAATCTGTGGCAAATCCTGAAAAATTAAAGCATTTTAAAACTTGACATTTTGAGTAGCTTACTTTCTAATTTCACAACATCATGTACTGTACATCTGTCTGCCTCGGCTAATGTCTATATTTTGCCTTACTCTCTTTCTGAAATCCAGAATCTCAGCCATCCCTGCCTCCTGGCTTGCTACACTATTTCTAGACAATACTCCCTGTGTCTGAGGCAGTGGGTAACTCAACATTTTCCTCCTTGCCTATCAGTAGGCTGACAAACCAAAATTCCAAGCTAGAGGCAGTCAGGGTTCAGTACGCACCAGAGAGAACTACGGTACAGTATGTGTGTTTTTACTTTATCATGCTCCTAAAATGCACAACCAAGAAAGCATACATCTTTATGTATTTTTTCCTTGTTAAAGGGTACAAGTATACACCTGGCATGGTGCCAGTGACCAGCTTGAGGGAGAGAGAGTAAAACTGTCTGAAACTCTTTGAATATATGATAAGGGTAAATGAGGTAGTTTGTTATAAACACACAAATCAGACAGAACCAGGCACTTCCTGACACAACAGCCTGTGTGGATCATTAGTTTACAGTGTTATAAAACACTCTTATCAAACACTACGTCTCAACTCGTCAGAGGTGAAAAACCTATGGAAAACAAACATCTGTAAATAGATAATAATGTATGAGGAAAATGTTAACATGTTGTATATTGTGTATATATTTGCATACATACACTTACAGTACATACTGCCTTATTTAAAAAACAATGCACATGCAGATATTTCGAGCATTTACATGGCTTTATTTCTAGGGATAAAAAAAAATCAATTGATAACCTGGACATTCAGTACACTCAAAGAATTATTTTAAAACTGGAAAGTGTAAATCTTGACTCATCACCTGATATGACCACAAATTCCCATGCACCAGTTAGCCTTTATTAAGGCTCATGGCTGCTTCTTATGGTCACATAGCTGTTTATGTTTGTCTCGATTCTGAGAGATATTGACAGATCCATTTACATCCAAACCATGAATCTTATACAGCACTGTATAATATAATCATTGTTAATCCAAAAAAAGAACTCCTACTTTTTAAAGGAAATGGATGCTTGTCAGAGACTTAACTTGTTTTTTTTTCTGTATGTGCTTGCTTTACATATCCAGAGGCATATTTGGACATTATTATTGGCACATGCCAGAACACAAATAGCATAAAGATGTGGTCAGCTTGCATATACTGTACTGTAGCTAGCTCCCCCAATATTTAAACAGGATACAATAACAGGAAGTAAGTGGAGTGAGAATGACTGCTCAGATTCATGCTCATATTTCTAAACCTCTTAGACAATCATGTGGTAAAAAAAGGGAATGATTACTGAAAAAGTAAGTTGCAGAAGACTTTTGTCGAAAGCATCCAATCACCTCAAACTATTTTAAAATAATTAATATGTGCCTGGCTATATCTATCCTATGTAAACATTTAACATCAAAGGTTTGATACTGTGGTTGGTTTAGTTCACCATTTTTTTTTCATGCACATGTTTTTTCTCTTCTGGTTCCTCTGAGTTCCTCTCATATCACAAAAATATGTCTGTAGGTAGATTGGCTTTACAAAATTATGCATGGATAGGAATGTTTGTGCAGGATGTGTTGAGATGGACCAGTGTCCCATTCAGGTACAGTACAGGCCAAAAGTTTGGACACACCTTCTCATCTATCTGTCAATGTGTTTTCTTTATTTTCATAACCATTTACATTGGTAGATTCTCACTGAAGGCATCAAAACTATGAATGAACACATGTGGAGTTATGTACTTAACAAAAAAAAGGTCTCCACAGTCACCGGACCTGAACCCAATCGAGATAATTTGGGATGAGCTTGACCGCAGAGTGAAGGCAAAGGGGAACTCCTTCACCTCTGGGAACTCCTTCAAATTTCAGGTGACTCTTGAAGCTCATCGAGAGAATGCCAAGAGTATGCAAAGCAGTAATCAGAGCAAAGGGTGGCTATTTTGAAGAATCTAGAATATAAAACATGTTTTCAGTTATTTCACCTTTTTTTTATTAAGTACATAACTCCACATGTGTTCATTCATAGTTTTGATACCTTCAGTGAGAATCTACCAATGTAAATGGTCATGAAAATAAGGAAAACACATTGAATGAGTGAAGGTGTGTCCAAACTTTTGGCCTGTACTGTACATTCAAAACTCACATATATATTTTGCTTTGATGACAGCTTTGTCTATCTTTGGCATTCTCATGTCAGAATGCCATTCTTGATCAGCCTCATGAGGTCATCACCTAGAACTATTTTTGAACAATTTTGAAGGATTTTCCAGAGGTGTTGAGAACTTGTTGCCTGTTTTTCCTTTACTCTCTGGTCCAGCTCATCGCAAACCATCTCAACAGGATTTAGATCAGGTAGTTGTGGAGGTCGGTTTATCTGATGGAGCACTCCAACACTATCAAAATATAACATGTCTGCTCTTACATAACATGTCCGGGGACATTGTCTTGTTGAAGAACGAATAATGGTCCCACTAATTACAAACCAGATGGGATGGCATGTCGCTGCAAAATACTGTGGATGTCTAACAAAGACATGGTGGTTAGAATAAAAAATAAATTTTTTTGACTCATCAGATCAAAGGACAGTTTTCCACTGATCTAATCTCCATTCCTTGTGTTTCTTGGTCCAAGAAAGTCTCTGGTGCTTGTTATTCTTCCAAAGTAAAGGTTTCTTTGCCACAATTCGACCATGAAGGCCTGACTCATGCAGTCTTCTCTGAACAGTGGACGTTAAAATATGTCTGCTGCTTGAAGGATTTATGTGGGCTCTAATCTGAGGTCCAGTAAATTGGTAGTTTCTATGGCTTGTCATTGTAATAATTTTTTTGTTTGACTGGGCTATTCAAAAACCTTATTTTTTTTATTTTAAGCCATTTAAATATACTGCATATTTACTGATGTGCTTTGGATCATTGTCTTGTAGCACATCCCACTTTCGATCAAGCGTTAGCTGTCAGAGAGATGACTTCATATTTGCTTCTAGAATACTCTGGTATACTAATGAGTTCAGTCCTGTGGCTGATAAACAAGCCCAAATCATCACCCCTCCAACCCCGTGCTTGAGTGGGTATGTGGTGTTTCTGCTAAAATGCTGTATGATTTTCCCCAAACCTTATTGGCAACATTTTTAAATGCTTTCCACTTGTGAATAATCTTTCTCATTTTACAACACTGAACTGCAAATTGTTTGTAAACGGTTTTATAATCCTTTCCAGATTGATGTGCAGCAACAATTGCATCTTTAAGACCGTTGATTATATCTTTCTCTCTTAGCACTGTGTTAACACACACCTAAATGCTCCAGACCAGCAAACTGCCAAAACTTTGCTTTTATAGTGGTCTACACACCTGCTGATGATCAATAAATCTAGGGCAAGTGATTTGAATGGCTGCATGTTTTTTTTTTTTCCTGTTTGGCTTAATATTTCTTAAATAAGTAATGGCACGAAAAAAAAAAACAATGTTTTATGTGGAATTTAAAGATGGGGTATTAACTCTTGAAATGACTACCACAGGGTTGGACTCACTTTTGCCTTCAGAACTGCCTTAATTCTTTGTGGTATACATTCAAACAGGTGTTGGAACATTTCTTAAAAACTTTGGACCGTGTTTTCCAAATATTTTTCTTTAAAATTAAAGAGTAGATCCTATCATTAAAAAATACAAGTTATTCATGAAGCATCTTAACCCGTAAAAGATCTCCTACGGTGAAAAACTATTAGGAGTAGTGGGGAGAATTTTTAAGAGGTTTAGTAGTTTCTTATGCAAAGAACAATATGCCGGAAATACAAAGGTGACGTACTGTACTTGCGCCCATGGTTGCTACATACGAATCAGACAGCTTTGGAGTGAGGTACAATTGTACTTTTTGTTCTCTGCCACTGTTGGGCCCTTGAACAAGGCCTTTAACCCTCAACTTCTCAGATGTGTGATGAGATAAATGTAAGTCGCTCTGGAAAAGGGTGGATGTCAAATGCTATGAATACATATGAGAGGATCTAATAAATATAGTGAATAAAAAATAAAAAGCATATGCTAAATACATTATTCCAGACTTATAACAAAAACCTAAAATAATTTACAGAAGAATGCATAATACCTTGCAATGGGGGTCAACCCTGCCTTCTCAATAAGATAAGAGTTTTTTTTTATCTTTTATTTGCTCAGAGATGCTCTGAGATTGGTCTTAAATCAATCTTAAGCAAAGATTCCTACAGTATCTAGAGGTTTTTAAGCCAAGTTAGGAGCTCTCTGATAGCATTCTTCTACAAAGCTGGGCCCGTATTCACAAAACTTCTTAGAATTCTCTCAGACAGCCTCTATCCTAGCTTAAAAAGTCCAAGCTGGGAGTCCTACACTAAAAGTGATTTAGGAAACTTATCAGAGCAACTCTGAGTAAGGAACATACTAAAACCTTTATCTTAGTGAGAAGGTGTGGTTGACCCCGTTGCTAGGGATGATGCAACAATTCAAGGACTGTGATTGGTTAATAGAAAATTTGTAAAGATCTTAAAATGTGCTCTTTGTAATATATGATAATAGAATAGAGAGTGAAATCATAATGTTTGTATATAAAAAACTTGTATAATCATGACTACAGTTCTTACTATACAGTATTTAAGTTATTACATTTATTTACCATACTGATTGTATTACTAGTAATACATTTTAGATTGATGGGAGCAAAATGGCTCACCTTTTTACCAATTTACACGATTGCAGGACAGTCTATTTAAGTTGCACCTTTGGATGGTATGTAGTCAACAATCCAATAGAGATGGAAGTAAGTAAAAGAACAAGAAACCCAAATTGGACGAAAGGGCAGTGCTTACTTTTAGCTTAACATTCAGTATTTGGAGAATATTTCTTCTTTCTGCCATTTTGTTCTGCTATAGAAACTCTTAAGCCTCTTAAAAGTCCTCCTATCTACTCTTAACAATTTTTACCTTAGGAACTGTTATTAGGGCTAAGATGTTTTGTGAATCATTTTTATCTTAACTAAGATTTAGTCTAAATTTAAGGGGAAATTCTAAGAAAATGTCATAATTCTAAGAATTTTCTTGGAATTTCATCACTAAGATCAACTTTTAGGCTTAAGAAGCTTTGTGAAGATGGGACCTGATAGCTAACACATTATTTGAAATCGATTATGTTGGTATTAAAGCTAAGAGTGTGGGTGTGTGCTGGTGAGTGTGGAAAATGTTGTCCATTCTCAATAATTTCTATTGGCTGGCCTGAGCAGAGCGGTACAGTAGGCTATGAAGACTAAATCAGTGCTAACTCTTTGACCATTTGCTAGTTGGTTTAAACACATGCTGCATAGGTGATTAACAATAAAAAAGCATACAATCATATTCCAAAGTTAGTACTCCCAGATTTTATGTTCAAATAAATGATGGCACCATGAAAGAAGTCATCTTAAAAAAAATTAAAAAAAAATTAAATTAAAAAAAAAAAAATCTGAGGATGTATTTACCTGATACTAAGACCTGCTACAATCATATGATTCTTAATATGTTTTTACACACACACACACACACACACACACACACACACACACACACACACACACACACACACACACACACACACACACACACACACACACACACCTACTGTAAAAGAGGAAGTACTAGTTTTGGAACATGACAGGCCACTGCCCTTCAGTAAATTATGTACCTTATATGTAAATTTTACTTTTAAACTTAACAAATGTATTTTATTAAATATAATCTAGATGTGGCTAGGATGAAGATCCTTTGTCTTAAGAGAATTATTGCATTAGGCTGCTAGAACAAATGTTTACCTCATTAAATGGTTAAAAAATTTGTACAAGGGCAACATTTAAACGTATAGTTTTAAAATGTATAGTAGAGTACAGTATATTATGCATAATTATATGATACGATAAATGCCAAGCTTATCATATCATAAGGTGGCCATCTCAGGATCACATTTTGTATAGGAATCTCCTGATTTTATGGTTCTAAGATGCAACAAACTGAAAAATTTATTGTACAACAGGGCACATTTGCAAAACTGCATACTGCAGATCAGTACACTTGTATTGTTAGTCCTAAGCCAATTATAGAAAAGTCCTAAGATCCCATTTCACTAAGGCAACATTGTCATGAAAATTTAAATAAAGTTTTGTAATGTATTATTTAGTTCTCTAAAAATGTTCTGAATTAAAGTGAAATCAAATAGTCTTTAGCAGTCTTTATTTTAATATAGTTGATCATTACAATATAGATTCATGTTTTGCTACTGATCTAAGGCCAGGTTTTTTTTTTTAATAAAGGATTAGGATTATATAGGATTAGGTGGTATTAGATCAGTACAACATAAAATTCAATTCCTAGAGTCATATAGGAAATCCAACTATACTCCTGCCAACCAAAGACAAAGTCAGCCAACCTCTTTTTCAGAACACATAGCACAGCTAAGAAATGTACACAGCTGGGCAAATAACACTGTTCATTCATGTCATTAGCTTAATGTTTGGTATGAATTACCCATTAATAATTAATTAAAGAAAGAAAGAAAGAAAGAAAGAAAGAAAGAAAGAAAGAAAGAAAGAAGGAATGAAAGAAAGAAAGGAACGAAAGAAAGAAACAACCGCCCATCACCAATGTGAAGGGCAAATCACTGACAACAGATTACAGGGGCACCTGGTCGAAGCACTTACGCTTTCTTTCCACAGATGGTTTTTTGGTACCAGTTCCTGCATGTACTGAAATACTTCTTCCTGGTACCGCTTACCTGCTGAAGGGCACATACATTGGGCCTGTCGAGAATGGAGAGTGTAAGAAGCACAGTTAAACAAAAAAAATTAAGAGATAAGAAACAACCCTGTAATTGAATACTGAAAATTTATTCCATCCTGGATTAACCAATTTTAAAGTCATGCAGTTAGGCAGATTGATTGTATGACATTCTTGACAAATTGCATGCAGTGTGGTGAAAAGCCAAAAGCAATTAAGCCATTTTAACAAGGCACATTGTTGATTCAGTGTGATTTTTTCCTGAAATCCTTCTTTAAGCATGATGAATGAAATTTGGGGTTATAGACATAAGATTTATTTATTTATTAATCCCCCCCCCTTTGTTTTAACCAACATGAATTATAGGTCTAACACCAACAAAGACAATTAAAATGTATTATTGATATGGCAAATGTGCTATACCCAAAATCTTGGCTTTTATGCATTTCCCATGAAAAATACCTACATAAAATATTCCCTTACCCATGATTCTTGGCCCTGATGCGGCTGTGTGACAAAATCTTGTCATAAGCAGATGAGTCTACCTGGTCCAGGTAGAAAATCACCAACAGAGCAAAGGTAACCACAATCACAAGCTTCATCCTGGCTTCTGCCCCACACATCAAAACCACTGACAAACCAGGAGAAATGGGAGCAGACTATAGCAAGGCAGTTTTTATATCACCCCTCCCACCTCTAACCCTCACACAGTTGCTGTATTGGTTACACACAATGAGGGAATGAACATAGAGCGAGAATATCAACCTGTCCCATACTGTACATAACCACATTCTCCATGGGAGCCCTGAGCACCTACAGTAGCTCACCTCATGCTCATTAATAAGACCTGAAGGTAAATTTTACATGGCTACACTGATTTATGCTTTAACACTTACAATTAAATGAGTTGCATTTTATTTGTTATACTCATTGTGTGGTTTGTTTCCATATTCCATCTTGTTAGACTAAGTTGCTTTGTCTTTGTATGTAAATACTGGAGATCTATATAGTTTTAATCCCTACCAAAAACCTGCTAAAGTACCATTATGAGGATTTTAAGAGCCTTACTTCATTGTAACTCCCACCTCATTCTTCTTATTTCTGAGCTTCAGATAAGCATCAGTGGAACTAGAGGATTATAAAATTGAGAAACATTAGGAAGCATTGTTACACTTTATTCTGTCTCTTTGGGTCGAAGAGGTGCTTAGGAAAGGCAAAATAGGGGACTGGAGAATTTTGCTTTTCATTTTAATGAATGTTAATGATTAACTTAAACTGTGTGCATCACTACCTCTAGTGGTGGACACATAGCAACACAAGACCACAGTATTTTTATCATGAATGAAAAATCCAGATATTTGATAAGTAGCTGATTTTTATAGACAGTGAATGTAGTAAGCAGAGCCACTATTACAGTGTATATATTTTTTCATAATCACTATTTCTATCAGTTAAAATGTAATCTAAGCTGTTTTATATCTATTACTACTACTACTACTACTACTACTACTACTAATAATAATAATAATAATAATAATAATAATAACAACAACAACAACAACAACAATACATTTAAATAAGATTAACAATGCAGATTAAAAAATATTGCCAGGAATTTTTCAATTACATGTGAAGAGTCCTGAACAGATGCTATGGATACAAACTTGTTTATGACCATAAACAGAGAACACCAAATGAAATCAATCTCTACATTCAGGGTGTTTTGGGTTAATCCCCAGAGGGCTGAATCCTTGCCTCAATATTTATGACTCTTTACTATCCTTTTGGGTAATATAACCCTTACACAAAAAATTATTATAGCCTCTTGAGTCTGTGTTGCTTTTTGTGTTTTGAAATTTTCCATTGATTTTTGTATCTAGTACAATCCGATAACTGAAACTGAGCAATACACTAGAATGAAAAATATGTTTTGCACAAACACAGATAAGCCATAACATTAACATTACACAACATTAACACATTAACATTGATTACCAATGTAATCAATTACTTGGAAACCGACACAGGATTATAGGCACCCTAGGCTCCCCCATGCCCGCAAAGGCCAGGCAATCCCACAGAAAAGCCAATGCAGACAAAGAGCTGACCTACAACAGGCAAAGGATTCGCTGTGCCAGACACCACAGCACAACCCCACAGGTTTTTTGGAGTTACTGTATGCACCGACAGGCCACAGCTGCCCTGTGGGACCTTTACAGTTTAGAGTCTTGCAATCTCAATAAGGCTGTGACATTATTTTTAACTAATACCCTGCACTGCATTACTGACTGCTCAGATGTTAAGAGAATATGCAAGTTTGTATCATTTATAGCAACTGACAAAAGTTTGTTCTGGCTTTCCCGGTTTATACTGTAAAACAACTATCACTGTTTATTTATTTAATCAGTGTTGATGCAGAGTTACAGTATGAATTTTATTCTGAAAGCTTAAATAAAAACAACTGAATAAAGCAATTCAAATAATTTAGGTTTAGGTACCCCAAGGTATATATTGTATATTTTGATATAGATTAACAGAATTAAACAAAAATAAATAAATACAAATAATAATTTGCAGCATTTCCCTGATATAATGAGCCAGATTTGTTGTTTGCCAAACATTTCGCCCTTTCTATTACATTACAGTATATGTATGTGGGATGTGGTGGAATGAGTGGAATCATGGATGTGAAGCTAACAAGTCTGCAGCAAGGTGTGTGATGCTATCATGCTAATGTGGACCAAAATTTTTATGCACATTATGCATAATTTAGAGCATCTGACTGGAATCTCTCAGGATTTCCAATTAATAAAGAAGAATCAAAGCAGTTATTTAAGAACCTTAAATTTCTTCTTAAAACTCTTATATTCTCTGTTATGCATATTACATGTGTTGCAAGCACCTATATAATATGGATCAAAAATTATAAAAAATGATATCAGTTGCAATACAATACACATCAGTGTGTGCTGGAGAGCCAGACACATGTCTTACAGTAATTGCAATCCATGTGATTTCACATACAGTGATATGGATTTAGATATGAAATTGTGAGTGACTACTGCATCATTCAAATTCAGCCATGCCTGACTGGAATTTATTATTTACAACTCCAGTAATGAAAACCTTACAGAAATGAACATTTCCATAATGGCTGCATGCTCAGTGGATTTCAGTTTCATCAAAAATGTAGTCTGCCCACTCTGAGGGCAGGGTCTAGTGCACCGTTCCCCCCTGAAAAAAAAAAGAATTTATAAAAAGACATGGAGAATATGTGGATTAACTTCAACTACTGTATATGTAGTAACCTGAAAGGAGGTCAGAAAGACTTGTGTGGATGGCTAACCTCAAAGGAGGCTCCACATTCCAAGTGATGTTGAAGCTGGGCAAGCTGGTTCTGAAAGTGGACGGATGCACATCACAGCCTTACGAACTCTCTGCCTAGTGATGCAGTTAGAAACACCACATACTGCCTAGGTCAACAAATGTGGGGAAGAAAATGGCACACAACTGGCAAACCAACAGTTATATGATTTTCCATGATATCTGACAGACTTTGTAACCTAATAGCTTTCTAGTCACACACTCCGTTAGTTTTTTTAAATTCCCAAACAGACAGAAAAAAGTATTTTACTACTTAATAAATAATAATAATAATAATAAAAAACCATACCTGCACATGCCTGTATACTAAGTAGAATACAAGAGACTAAATTATAATATTTTTTGTTGTGGGTTTTACAATCATTATTTTAAATACTAGATCCCTGACTAACATGATTTCATCAAGTTTAATCCTATCCATATCTTGCACTGGTTTCTACTACATCATTACCTGAGTGACCTTTTGAACTCTTATGATCTGCCACATTTAGAATACTGAAGGGTATGTCAGGGGCAAAGGGGGCAAGGTATTCCAAAAAAATCTGTTTAGTATTCAGACACGGTCTCAAGCTGCATTTCATTCCACAGTGTACATAAACATGTCCAGAGGAAGTTGGTCAAAGGAACGCGTGACAAAGCTTTGCACTCTGCAACATCACTAACATTGACATCACTTCCTCCATGTGCTGATCACCTAAACAGCCCGGATACCTGTTGTTGCTCATGTAAAAAAATATATATATATTTTCAATATTCAATATACAAACCGGATTCCAAAAAAGTTGGGACACTAAACAAATTGTGAATAAAAACTGAATGCAATGATGTGGAGATGGCAAACGTCAATATTTTATTCAGAATAGAACATAAATCACGGAACAAAAATTTAAACTGAGAAAATGTATCATTTTAAGGGGAAAATATGGTGAATCAAAATGTCATGGTGTCAACAAATCCCAAAAAAGTTGAGACGAGGCCATTTTCACCACTGTGTGGCATCTCCCCTTCTTCTTACAACACTCAACAGATGTCTGAGGACAGAGGAGACCAGTTGCTCAAGTTTAGAAATAGGAATGCTCTCCCATTCTTGTCTAATACAGGCCTCTAACTGTTCAATCGTCTTGGGCCTTCTTTGTCGCACCTTCCTCTTTATGATGCGCCAAATGTTCTCTATAGGGGAAAGATCTGGACTGCAGACTGGCCATTTCAGTACCCGGATCCTTCTCCTACGCAGCCATGATGTTGTGATTGATGCAGAATGTGGTCTGGCATTATCTTGTTGAAAAATGCAGGGTCTTCCCTGAAAGAGATGACTAGATGTTGTTCTAGAACCTGAATATATTTTTCTGCATTGATGGTGCCTTTCCAGACATGCAAGCTGCCCATGCCACACGCACTCATGCAACCCCATACCATCAGAGATGCAGGCTTCTGAACTGAGCGTTGATAACAACTTGGGTTGTCCTTGTCCTCTTTGGTCCGGATGACATGGCGTCCCACATTTCCAACAAGAACTTCGAATCGTGACTTGTCTGACCACAGAACAGTCTTCCATTTTGCCACACTCCATTTTAAATGATCCCTGGCCCGATGAAAATCTTGCTTGTGGATCTTGCTTAGAAATGGCTTCTTCTTTGCACTGTAGAGTTTCAGCTGGCAACGGCGGATGGCATGGTGGATTGTGTTCACTGACAATGGCTTCTGGAAGTATTCCTGAGCCCATTCTGTGATTTCCTTTACAGTAGCATTCCTGTTTGTGGTGCAGTGTCATTTAAGGGCCCAGAGATCACGGGCATCCAGTATGGTTTTACGCTCTTGACCCTTATGCACAGAGATTGGTCCAGATTCTCTGAATCTTCGGATGATATTATGCACAGTTGATGATGATAACTGCAAAGTCTTTGCAATTTTTCGCTGGGTAACACCTTTCTGATTGCTCCACTATCTTTCTGCACAACATTGTGGGAATTGGTGATCCTCTACCCATCTTGGCTTCTAAGAGACACTGTCACTCTGAGAAGCTCTTTTTATACCCACTCATGTTGCCAATTAACCTAATTACTGTTAATTGGTCTCCCAGCTCTTCGTTATGCTCAAATTTACTTTTTCCAGCCTCTTATTGCTACTTGTCCCAACTTTTTTGGGATTTGTTGACACCGTGAAATTTGGAATCAACATATTTTTCTTTAAAATGATACATTTTCTCGGATTAAACTTTTGATCTGTCATCTATGTTCTATTCTGAATAAAATATTGACATTTGTCATCTCCACATCATTGCATTCAGTTTTTATTCACAATTTGTTTAGTGTCCCAACTTTTTTGGAATCCGGTTTGTATATCAAAATGAAATCTGATAGTATTATAAAACATATACAAGGGGCATTCAAGTTAAACCAGGACTTGAATAAAGACAGAAAATTGGTTGCCATTTACAGAAGACTGCAAGCACAGTATAGTGATGAGTAGAACAGTAAACTGTTTTAAAGATGTGATGTCCATGTGTCTGTGAATGATGATCCTGGCCAAGGTGGCCTGGAGCCCACCACAGTTGTTCCTGTGAACATGAGTGGAAAACCTGATCTTTGAAAATCGACAGATAACTTGTTGCCAACACACAGAAAAGACACATCTGTCTGTGGGACCTGTATACATAATCATTTGCAAACACTACTGGCACATTTACAAGAACTTGGCTGGGAGTTTTTACCACATCCCCTATACCATCCTGACCTCATTCCAAGCCATTTCAACATGGTTGGGCTATTAAAGGAGTTCCTCTGAGATCAGCATTTCAGATGTGAAACAGTCAGTCCAATAATGGCTCCGGCATAATAAGAAAACTTTCTACCTTAATGGTATACAAGCACTAATAAAATGCTGGGATAAGTACATTTGTGTCGCATGGAATTATATGAGGTAGTTCTTACTCTCATGACCATGAGTCTTGCCCCTGGGAGTGAGCACATATTATTAATTAATTTACAATGGGGCAGATACAATTTTGTAAATGTCTCTGACCAGATGGAGTGCTTTAGTTCAAAGGTTGATTACTTAGGTATTATCAAACAATTCAAGAAATGCTATTAAATTACATTTGATACTGGCTATTGTTAGCCCATCAGTCATACTTCCAGACATTTTGAATCACTAAAGTGCAGTATCAGGGCTTGAATAATTGTCTTGTCTCCTTAATAGGGAGCAATGGCAACATCAGTATTAGATATATTTAAAACTGCTGTGTCTTGTTGTCTGGCCCATTGTCAAGGGTGCATTAAGAGAATAAGCTATAAATCCTTTTGATGGCTTTGATATACTACCTCAACTAGTTGTAAAGAAAACTACCATGGTAATCCAGATTCAAGGAATATTTTCTAATACATTGTAAGAAGTGCGTATGTGTGTCTTCAAGTGAGAAAACTAATAAAGCTGGCTGTAAAAAGAAAAAGTCATATTCCTTCTGAGTGCTTTGTTTTAGAAACATTCAGGTTTTATAGTGGTGCTGAAAACCAGGTAGGAGATACTAGAATCTGTTTTGGAACTTTCTCCATTTTGCGAGATAGTTAGAACCCTCAGCAGTCTCCAACAGACACATCAGACTCTTCTTGACTCTTGAACAACAGCAACATGTTGAGCAATCCCTCAGGAAGTTGATGTTTCTCTCATTACTCAGCATCCTCTCTAATGTCTCCCCCAGATCCTTCTCTCCACACAGATAGAACCTGCATCCCTGTCAAGACCACAACAAAGTCCGAACAGGTTTGCCCCTGGTAAGCATTGTGGATGGGTTTGGTTGTGGCAAAGCACAGTGTTGATTGACGCAAACTTGGCAGTGCCTTTGTCATTGATGTCAACTCTATGTCACGGGGATATAAAGGGTTTCCTTTTATATCTGCAATGCTTAAAAATGCTTGATGTAAAAACTAAACTTAAAATAAGCACAACGTTTTATAAAAAGTCACCTGTCTACTACGTCATTACCCATAGAGATACAACAGGTTCTGCAATAATATTTAATAATAATAATAATAATAATAATAATAATAATAATAATACACAACAACAATAATAATAGCAGATAGAAGAAAAAATATATGGTAGTTTGTTTATTTTTCTTTATCTTTCTCTATTTCTTTATCTTCAGCATACAGCACTGGCCATTTGAGCAGGCAGCTTAGTTTAAAACGGCAGTCAGTACCTTTGAGTATTAAAATGTAATGGAGTTGTTCAGTTCGAAATGTTTAATCATGATTTAAGAATAATACAGAATATACATGACAAATACGCTTAATATGACAAGCTAAATAGAACTTTGATATGAAGGTTACATAACACTGACGTAGGTCCATGTTCCTATTTCTCCATCCTCCATGATGTCGTTACGCATTAAGGTGATCAGTTGACAGCAACATTATGAAGTCCACCATGTGTAACCCTCCATTAGTTTAATGAAATATTTGCATAGTAATTATATACTATAATAGGCAGTATGAATACATGAAATCTCCCAGCTAATGACAAAGAGCTGTATTCAGAGTTGGCCGCTTAAGAAAATTGTATGTCCGTATTTACATTACGAAAGATTTCCACATTCAGAGCCAGCTTAAGCAAATGCTTTTGTTTTTACAGCAGCATATCAGATGTAACCATTCAGCTAGTCAGGCTAACTGGTCATTGAGCCAAGATAGCAGAACCATCTGGAATGCTGTTGTGATCTCATGCTACTGTTCATCACTGGTTTGATTGTAAAGTGCCAGCCATGTTACCTCCTGAGAGAGTTTACCACAGTGTTCACTGTTCGGTGTACTGTACATTCCACCTGGTGCTAACAAGAGAAGCACTTTTCATGAACTCTACAAGGCTGTTAGTAACTTACAGACTGTGCGCCCACAAGGGATTTGTCATTGTTGCAGAGGACTTCAAACATGTGAATCTGAAGTCAGTGCTGCCAAAATTCCACCAACATGTTGACTTTGACATCCATGAAATAAATAATTTGGGAACTAGTTTACACTGACATTTATGGTGCTTACAAGAATGCCCCACAAATCCCCAAACTCCACCTCTAGCTGCAGAGACCATATATCTGTTATGCTATTCCTGGCATACGAACCACATTTAAAAATGTGACAAACCAGTTTTTTTCTGAGGGAAACATCTCAGCCACATACAGGATTATTTTGAGAGATTACAGAATGTTCAGAGATGTTGCTGAATACCACAATACCCCAAACTTGTGACTGGCTACATAAGATAATCCATAGATGACATGACTTCCTTCAAGGCCATCACCACACATGCAAACTAGTGACCAAGGATTATTGCTGAAGTGCGCTCATTAATAACAACCCTGAGATACTGATTTCAGCTCGGACAACAAAGCAGCCCTCAGCACAGCAAGGGATAAATTGTCCTGGGCTATCAGAACGGCAAAGCACAATCATGTAGAAAGAATCCATGGTCACACCTTATAAACACTGAAGGGCACAAGGAATATGTGAAAAGGCATTCAGGCCATTTACAGAACAACCCCATTTGCTGTGATGGAGACACCTTGATCACAGACGCGTCAAACTAATTCTACGCATGGCCAAACACAGAGGATCATGCCAGCAGGGAAAATTACCCCAATTCCAATGACCATTCTGTCTGTCTGCTGTAGATGTCAGGAAGTCTCTGTCCAAGGTTAACCCAGGGAGATCTTGGCAACATATCTGGCTGGGTTCACAAGGAATGTGCTGATCAGTTTGGAGATGTGCTGCAGACATCTTCAATACTTTCCTGAGCCAAACATCTCAGGACATCATTTTCTCTGTGCTTTAAACCAATCACCATCATCCCTGCGCTTTGAGCAGCTAGTCATCAAACACATAAACTCTATAGAGGAACAATAAAGAGCATCATGACCTGAACTGTTGAACTATTTCTATTAAAACCTACATTCTATGTATTTATTATCCTTTACTCATTTCACAGCATCGTTAATATGTATTGTATTTCATTAAGGTATATTTAACAATGACGATATAAACCCACTTTACTTGACTAAACAGGTAAGGCATTTATTTGTTCTTTAATTTGATGGAAAACTTGTGAGTGATAGATGATCATCATCTGAGTTACTCATGTTGTGGTGATACTATTGCAAACCAGTTGAGATCTTGTAGAGCCAGAGAAGTCAGGCTTGCTCATAGTAACTGTGGCAGTGTGGAGTTTTTGTTAGCAATGTAGCAGCTCCACTTTCTGATCTTTGTGTTTTATATTTTGGGTGACATTTTTAGCAAGTGTGCCATCACTTTTCCATTCAGGACATTTTTGAAAGGCTAGAAACACTTATAACACTATAATATAGCCTATAGAGGAACTATCAAGAGCATCCTGAGCGGCTGCATCACTGTCTGGTTTGGGAATTGTGCCATATCGGACCGCAAGTGAGGAGAGCAGAGAAGATCAACAGGGTCTCTCTCCCCTCTATTGAAGACATTTACACCACACGCTGCATCCGCAAAGCCACTAGCATTGTGGCTGATCGGACACACACCCCTCTCATACACACTTCACACTCCTGCCATCTGGGAAAAGGTACCGTAGCATTCGGGCCACAAGCCATCCGTCTTCTCAACAGAAAGGGACTGGACTGATACACACACACACACACACATTATCACTCAACTACCTCAATACATTGAGACTGGACTAATCAACACAAGCGCAAACACACTGACCTACACTACCAAATCATTGTACACACCAACCTGTAAATGCTCTTTTTTGCAAAATATTCATTACTGGATTACTTTTTGCACTAACTTCTAAATTCTTGCTGCTACTTTAAGGAATGTTTACTGGTTCTGCACTACCTCAACTCATCACCAGAGTATTGTTATGTTGTGTTTGTCACACCGTCACATTGTTGCTCTTGTTTGCACATCTGCACGTGCACTGTACAGTATGTTGTCTGTTGTCTCTAGGTTAGCTAGTTAGTTTTTGTTAATTTATGTTGTAAATTTATGTTGAAAAAATGTATGTTGTCAGGTCAATCTGTCCTGTCTTGTCTCCGCTAGCCAGCTAACTAGGCCTCTTAGTTAGCTAGCTTTAGCTCTTCAGTTAATTTATGTTGTAAATGTATGTTGCATGTAGCACCTTGGTCCTGGTCCTGGAGGAACGTTGTTTTGTTTCACTGTGTACTAACTGTACATGGTTGAAGTGACAATAAAGCCAACTTGAACTAATAATACTCCATCAGAGCTGCTTGATCATGCAGTCACAGTAAGAGCTAAACAGACTATTGAAGCTAAAAGACGATCTTTTGTTGTGAGGTTTTTCTCTTTTATCTAGTTAGCACACATTTCTATAACATATTTCTATCGCAATAAATATATATTATTATTGTGGCATCCCTATCTGCATATTACTATACTGTGTAGTTTGGGCCACAGCCACTCATTCATTTGTGCACACTTTTACCTGTGAGATTAATATGCACAATGGAGAAATAGGAAAAAAAATCCAAAATCGTATATCCTGTAGCTTTAATGAGATATAGCTCAGAATTTTTTCCCCTTCATGCCATATACATTTCAGTCTTTAAGAGAAATATTTTCTCTGATTAAAACAAGTCTATTGTGTAAATTTAATTTAGGAATTTGTGTAATAGTTTTTTTTTAAATATAGTTTTATAATTTAATCTTTCAGAAACCATCCTTAATTCAACTCTTAATATGGCCCAAAATTAGCATCATAGCTGTAAAAATCCAACTGTGCTATTTACACATTTCTATTTAATTAGCTATTAGTTTAGCTATCACTCTTTCTTATGCAAAACCTCTGGGTGGTGGGCAGGCAACAGTCAGCCTCAAGTAGCCATCACTTGCTCTATGGTCTTCTGACTGTGCCAATCTTTATTATACAGATTTTCCTGAAGAAAAAAAATTTAACAATAGCCCTAACACTTTACTAAGAAAAAGAAGCAGTGACAAAAGACTTTTGCACAGAACTGTACATCAGTGACAGCTGCTACTGATGTACAGTTCTGTGCAAAAGTCTTTTGTCACTGCTTCTTTTTTATTACTGTATCACTCACTCATTGGAGCCTAGCCCAGGAAACTTAGAGCACGAGGTGGGGTACACCCTGGACAGAAGGTAAAAGATGATGTTTTTTTTTTTTTTTTTTTTACAAAAGACGAGGTGCTAAACCATCACAGGGCACACACACTCACATGCTCATTCATAAGAACACCAGTTAGCCTAATCGGCATGTCTTTGGACTGTGGGAGGAAACCGAAGTACCCAACTCCATGCACACAGGCTTGAAGTGGGAATTAAACCCAGGACCCTGTAGGTGCAAAGCGACAGTGGTAACCGCTAAGCCACTGTGCCGCACTTTTATTATTTTTAATAAAATAGAATAAAATACAAATATTAGGATAAAATGGAAAGACGTGAAAACAAAAATGTTACTGTGACAGCCTGCAAGTGCCGAAGCTGGTTGTTTCAGTAACAACGCCTGCAGCCTTATTTCCCCTCTCATCTATTGCAACCTCTCAGCATTCAGCATCACCAGTACATTGCCTCAAGTAAGATTTTTATGCTTGCATGATTCATAGGTAACTTAACAAACAAACACATTCCTCAGGAACTAGTCAGATACAGTTACTGGACTAAAAATAAGAGCCAAATATTCGCCAAAATGAGAGCTAGAAAAGTCAGGAGCTATTCCTACATTCATTCATTCATCTTCTATACCGCCACCGTGCCGCCCCTATTCCTACATAAGAAAAAAAAAAAAATTCTGGCTCTTTGGAAGAAAAACTTGAGTAGCGGTGAAGACTTTTGCCCAGTACTATAGTTATTTTTTATAATTACAAATTGGATTACAATCAATAAACAGTTAAACAAATAGAATACTGATTATAACAACTTATGATGATGTGAATATCAAGTTGAAACCATAGAGCCAAATAATGGCTAATGGACATAAATCACAAAGTACAGTACTCTCTTGTGGCCAAAGCTTCAAATAGCCAGAATAGTCCCAAATTTACAGTCATCCCTGAGTCACAGAAATCCTCAGCAGGGCATATCCATGCATTATACTGATTCAGGCAACCTATATATGGAATATGGTTAAAACAATGTTTATGTAAACCCTTAAAACAAGGGTTTACTTTCTTAAAATGAAAATGTGTAACAGTTCGGACAAGTTGATTCCCAAAGAAGCTACTATAGTTTGGCTTAACTGGAGTCTGATTGTTTTTCTCATGGTGGTTGTATGCTACTATAATCTGCTGATTTCTTCATCATTTTCAGTACTTTCGGGGTTCAGGTCTTCATCACGTGTACATGGTATTTGAGAAAATATCTTTCTTTCCTCTGTCACTTTGTGTACTTCTTTTGTCTCATTAGCACTTTCATCCTTTCCGTTTTCATTCACCTTGTTTATAACTAATGACTTGGATGTTTTCTCATCCTTGTTGTTCTCTCCTGGTTCCTCTGTATCTGACTCTCCAACCTCTTCACACACTGAATAAATCCTGCCAGGATCGTTTCTCCCTCTTTGCTGGATTTGTTGATACAGTCCAGAGAAATCACTTGTTCGCTTGCACGACGTTATTTCCGATGATGTAGGGATAGAGCCATTAGCAAGGCAGTGTTCTGTATTCTTTGTATTTGCTTTTGTTTTTTGTTGAAGTATAGAGGCGGTGACACTGAGAAGTTTAAGCTTGCTCTTCAGTTGTTCTCCTGGAGGAGCTGTTGCACACTTTATAGGATGATCAGAATAGGCCATGTTCGAGGCTGCTGTACTTCCTTTGGTAGTCTGTAGACCTGGTTTATTTCCTTTCATCATTCCTAACACCTCATATCGAAAACTAGAAATGTCCTGTTTTAGCTCCTGAAAAATATGAGACATGATTTATTAAACTGTTCCCAAACCACGTAACTGGTTACAGTAAGACACTTACTGTAGATACCTTAAAGTTCTCCTCTGTTAAGCCTTCTTCAGTCTTGGCATCTCTTATCATTGCTGCCACGTACCGTTTTACCAAGTTTCGTAGCACCTCCTACCAAACAAAAAGAGAATGATAATAGCCATCAATATGAGATCAGACTCTATGACATTGGACTCTATGATGCTGGCCTAACAGAGCATCAAAACATCTGTGGTACCAAAGTTAGAAAAAGGAGTGGGAAATGCACAAGGTGATTTATGGCATGAGAAATGAAAAGGGAATATATACAGCACAAAGACAAACAGGAATAATCTGTATTAGCTTCAAAAAAGTTATTATTACCTGATACTGGTGATTGATGTGGACATTCTTTGCAGCTCTCCTCTGTGGGAGGATGGAAATGGCTTGACTATTGACTTAGCTTTAACACTTAACATTTTCACAGCCTTTTCACAACGCTTGCTCTGTTTTAAGCCATTGAACCCCCTAGCATTGATGTTAATACTGAGGAATCATGCTTAAAACACTACATTTGCCACAAAAAAGCTGGATTGTTTTCATATGATATGATCAAAAGCATAATTTGACACATATTATGAATTCAGATAAAAGATAAAGTCTTACACTAATTGATCCAAAAGTCTCAGTTCTCTCTGATCCTGTTGTCTTGCAGATGTGCCCGTTGATCCACTTGATCAGGTACCATACAGACTTAGGGCTGGGGATTATATTAAATGGAGGGGGTAAAGTGCCTCCCTCTTCAAAATAGCTCATCCACAGCTTAGTTCGAGCAAACTTCCACTCGATGTCAGCATGATCCTGTGAAGTAGTAGAAAAGCATGTTTTCCATGGAAATACAGTAAGATTAAATAAGATTATCCAGAATTAGGGAGGAAAAGGTAAAACATAAGACAAATAAACAGTCTGGATATCTTATTAAGCACACTTCAATGCAGGGTTGCCCAGCCATATAACTAACTTATATAACTATATAGTTGTCTTATATAACTGTCTAACTTATACACACAGTCCGGTCAAAAAATGTCACCACTTGGATATAACTAAGAAAATAGGTAAGAGCCTTCCATTGTGTTTTTACTGCTGTGATGTTTTAACTGGCAAAATGTTTTTTTAACCCTAACTGATGCAGGGAGCAGTTTCTGAAAATCAACATCAGAAGACATACCCTGTGGTCACTGCAAAGATGTTAGCATATTCCAGAAGGATCAAATTGGCATGCATCAAGCAAAAAAAAACAACTACAGATATTGTTGAAAGTACTAAAATAGGGATAAGAACTGTCCAACGCATGATCAAAACCTGGAAGCGACCCATCATCTTCAACGAACATCCTGAATGAGAGATCACTCAAAGGCTTAATGAAATCATATCTTTAAAAAAAGAAACATTAGAGGTCATGGTTATGTTTAATAGTGAAAGTAAAAGCATTTCCACATTCACATTGTGGAGAGAACTCTTGGGACTAAAGAGCTGTGTAGCCTTAAGAAAACCACTTGTTAGTCAGACTCATTGGAAAACATGCTTCAATTTGCTATGGAGCCTGTGAAGCATTAGAAAAAGGTCATGTAGTCTGATGAGTACAGATTTACCCTGTTCCAGACTGATGCACATCAGGTTCAGAAGAGAGGTGGATGAAGTGATGCACCAATCATGCTAAGTGCCTCCAGTACAAGACTGTGGAGGCAGTATGATGATCTAGGGTTGATTCTGTGGTCAGGTCTATGTTCAGCAACATTATGTGCTCAGAAATGCAGTCAGATGACTAACTGAATATACTAAATGACCAGGTTTTTTCATCAATTGATTTTCTTCCCTGATGGCACCGACATATTCAAGCATGACAATGCCAGCATTCATTAGGCTCAAACTGTGTGAAAGAGTGGTTCAGGGAGCATGAGACATCATTTTCACACATGGACTGGTGACCACATAGTCCAGACCTTAACCCCATTGAGCATCTTTGGGATGCACTGGGGAAGCCTTTACATAACATAATAGAAATTAATGTGACAAGATCTTGGAGGCAAATGTATTTTATGGATGGAAATAAAAGTTGCGACATTCAATAAGCTTATCTAAATGTTACCACAACGAATACATGTTTGGAGCAAAAAAAAAAAAAAAAAATAATAATAATAATTTACATATAATTATATATATATATATATATGTGTGTGTGTGTGTGTGTGTGTAAGACTTATTTTTATTTATATATTTATATATTTATAAATTTTTTGGCCAGACAATGTATAGGAGGTACTGTAATTTTGAATTACAGTTTACTAAGTAAACAGCTTATTGGGCCACCATTTCTTCCTACAACCAATCGAATAACACTGCAGATCTGGTTTAAAAATGATTCATTATTGCATTGTTATTGTTGGAGGACAATCAATATAAGGGTCATAAGACTACATGCCAGGAGGTCCACAAAGGCAGGTGATAGGCCAAAAGGTCAATGATCAGTGAATGAGCGGGCAGGTAGGAATGGATTCGGCAAGCAGAGCCTGTAAAACAAGTGGAAAATAAGATATCTCTTTGTTATACTGTAGACAGAAGACAGAATAATGACATCCTTGGAGAAAACTAGAAATGGAGGCCTTAGGAGCCAGAAAGGAGAAGGCACAGGCCATGGGCAGCACAGAAGAGGCCTCAGGGCATGTTTCAGTGTAGACCAAGCATGGAGACAGATGACTATCAGGTAGTTGTGAAAGAAGGAAGATCAGAAAAAGAATTTTTGTTGTTCTCTTGTTTACTAGGTACAGCTTCTCTATGACAGAGACTACAGCCGTTTCTGTATAATGCATGGACAGATTTAAAGCATTCAGGAGACCATTTAGTTTATAATGAGCCATCTACTGTACTGTATGAGCCATCTACTGTATAAGCCACTGTATAATCTACATTTTTCATGACCTTAAAGAGGTATAGAAAAGAGGAAATATGTCTTAGTTATGGGGTAACAGGTTTTAACCAGAGCTGAATATAAGATGATAAAATCTATTTTTCAAATTCTTATTTTATTTGTAGTGTAACATAAAACGTGCTGTTAAATGCTTATTTCGAAGAACTAAAAAATGCACAGTAAAAACTACGTTACACTAAAAGATTACATTTTGGAGCATAAAATGTCCAATAAAACAAAACATACACTGAAAATAACACTCAAAATGAAATAAATATATTAGGATATATAGTTTAAAAAGGGAAATAATAAAAAGTATTAAAAAAAACAGTACAGAAATATTTGGTGGAAGCAGCACTGTAATTATCTGTGGCATAAAGTGCAAGACAACAATATGTGCAATAAAAGAAATGTGCAATCAAAGGGGCTACGATGGATTCAGTTCTAACGTAACATAAAGGAATATTTTGAGGTAATAATATTTACACTGTAAGTATGTTATACTACTGCTATATATATATACTGTATGGAAGTTTATGGGTGTGTGGGTGTTATGTGAGCAAGTCTGAGCGATAAGTCCTTGGTGTTCTTTGCATTGAGGGCCCTAATGGCAAACAGGAAGAAGCTCCTCCTCATTCTATTTGTGTTGGCCTTCAGGGAGTGCAAGCATTTTTCTGAGTGAAACAGAGAGAAAAGTCCATTCTTTGCATTTTTGCTATAACTGCATCAAGTCAGCAACAGAACAGCATCACCAAAATGTTGCATTCTACTTTTTCTGATGCCTTTCCATGCTTGAATATAGTTTTGCTTTTCCGTTATTATTTGCTCTTCTCTTTAGCAGGTAAATGCGTGCACAGTTGGGTTCCAGTGATTTTCTTGTCTTTTACTCCTGGTAAAGTTCTTTGCTGTGCAGGCAGGGATTTTTGAGTAATTGTCTTGCTGCAAAATAAAGTTACTCCTAATAATATTGAATGGATTTCTCTATGAACTAGCAGACAGAAGTTTCTTTGGAGTTCCGATTTTATTCTGCTGCTGGCAACATAAATATCATCAATAATGATCATTGAGAAGCATCCATTCAAGACGTTTGCCTCATGTGTTACGCCCCCTAATAATTGCTTAACCATGTGGAAGATGTCAGATCACAGATCATCCTTTTGGGATTTTATTCAATGTTCTTTAAATGCTCTCTAAGTGTCATTAAATGCTGTTGTTTTACTTGGCAGCTTCAGTATCTGCTTGTTAGCACACTAGTGTTTGTAGGACATTCCACATTGTTGTGTCAGCTACTGTATGCCCAAAGCTTTTGCAATCGCTCTGATCGATTATTCCTCTTTTCTCAGCTTCAAAACAGCTTGCTTTTGACCCACGGAAAATATCTAATGCAGGCGATAAAGGCAACTTTTGCAGGCAACACTGAGGATTCAAGCAATATAATAACAATGCACATACATTTAAAATATTCTGCTCCCTTGAAAAATTGTTACATTGCTATTATTGTCTGTTATGTTTTAATGAAAGATGGAAGTCTGTTATCTTGTCTATTATTCATCTTTTGATCTTAAAGCCAAGTGTCTAGAGCAGCATACTGTACTGTACATGCACAGACTATCTAAGCCCCCCAAAATTCTTACACGTATGCAACCATATGCAATTCCATTACATACAATACATTTCATTTCATGTACTATCACAATACATTTCATACACAATACATTTAATCTCTAACACATGCCGAAGACTTTCAATTGGGTTATGTTCAAGACTCTGTGGAAGCCAGTTAATTTGAAAAATCTTCCCAGAACTACTTTCACAATTTAAACCCAATGGACCTTGCTATTATTCTTTTGGAATATTCCCATGCCACCAGGGAAGCACAATCAGGTTTCTGAGCACTATGAATGATGAATGCATTGCTTTCTTGATGCTTCTATTTCTCTAGAATGACATAAATATTGACTTATCAGACCACATGACCTTTGTGCTCCGGCCCTTATGCTCTGGGGGATGTTCTGCCAGTAAACCTTGGATCTAAACCTTGGCATTCATATTGTTGTGACTTGTATACGTATATATAATCTACATAAATATTTTTGCAGACTACAGATTTTTTTATTTAATTTTTTCTGTAGTTATTATAATATTATTATTATTATTATTATTATTATTATTATTAACAACTACAGACAATTCCTGGAGGAAGGTGGGGTGTACGGATGCAACAGTTTTCCTGGACAAAAGGCTGAAACAGCTCTTTCTAGGCCATATGGTTCCTGACATTATCATTCTATCCTATCCTGTGTGTGGTGTGTGTGATTTGGAGGGGTAGTGGTTTAGTGTGGTTGTCTTAGCAACAGCTCTCGTTGCATGGCTGACTCTCACATAAAGAATGTAACTTGATATGTTTCGCTTACTTAAAAGAGAAACTAACTGTGCTTCTTAATGGTTGAATATGTATATCAGGAACTCTTATATTTAGTTATTTTTTATTTAGATATAGATTTTTAATTGCGCAAGATGTCATGTTGTCTGTGTGTGTGTGTGTGTGTGTGTGTGTGTGTGTGTGTGTGTGTGTGTGTGTGTGTGTGTGTGTATCCAAAATTGGGGTCAGGATGGCAGTTACACCAAAGTGGTTTATTATGCTTTTTTCTGTAGTGTAAGTCTATTTATTTTTATGTGGATTTCGGTTTTGTTTTAAGTCTTGAACAAATCATCATAAAATTATATGTCAAACCTTCAGTCAATTTACTAGTACCAGAGAGAGTGTATAGCTGCCAGTTTATATAAGACGACAAAATGTGGCGACAGACAGGAGATGTTCCTACCAACTACTTGACAGTGCCATAAGTTACAGTACACAGTATAAGTTGAGTACGACCACCTTAAGACAAAAATTTTCGGAAGATCGACTTATGCTGCAACCTTGTAGCAAATGCAAGTACTGTACAGTCATGATAGAAAAGTCAACTGTGTTTGTCAAGAATGCCTTAATTTGTTCTTAAGAATTAAACAGCAGCATAAGCCGGATTCGTACAAATCCGGCGTTCGTAAGACCATTTGTGGCTGATGTTTTGGAGACAAAGGTACATTCATGCTCATTTACTACCTCTAAATTGTAGAATGCCAATTATTTTCAATGGAGAAAATTTGATGTAGGTTGTAAAAGAAATTGTTCATATGTGATTTGTCAGACTTGGGCATATTTGAAAACGAACTTCAGTGTGGGTCCCAAATAAATGCTCAAAATTGAAAATATTGTAGGCGGCACAGTGAATTAGTGGTTAGCACTGTCATCTTACACGACTAGGGATTGGGTTCGATCCTCGGCCAGGTTCGATTCCCGCCTCTGTGTGCATGAAGTTTACATGTTCTCGCCATGCTTGGTGGGTTTACTCTGGGTACTCCGGTTTTTTCCCACATTCCAAGGACATGCAGATTAGGCTGATTGGCTTTCCCAAAGTGCCTGTAGTGTATGAATGAGCATGTGAGTATACTGTACTGTATGTGTGTGCCCTGTGATGGATTGGCACCCTG
Source organism: Channallabes apus (assembly GCA_030522415.1). Lineage (NCBI taxonomy): Eukaryota > Metazoa > Chordata > Actinopteri > Siluriformes > Clariidae > Channallabes > Channallabes apus. The sequence goes on from CM060120.1 coordinate 22,317,779, forward strand.
TCCAGGGTGTACTCCGCCTCATATGCCCCTATGTAAGTCTCCTGATATACGTAGGCTTCAGGCCCCTGTGACCCTGTATACAGGATTAAGCGGGATAGACGATGAGTGAGTGAGTGAAAATAGTGCATTTTCTGCAGAGGTTGATTTAATTTCAAATGTTCAATTTTATATGAACATTTTGATATAAGTGAGATTTAGCTGCTTAGTGCAGTAATGAGGACACCCTATACTAATTATTATTGTAAACTGACTTTTAAAAATGAAGTCTGGTATCTCATACAAAAACAGAAAACTCATACATTTGCAAAATAAATAAATTAATTAATCCAAGTGATGTTAGCCTGGCTGTGAAATATGGGGAAAAAATTATATTCTGTATAAAATGGCACATCCAGGACCTGGTTCACATATAATAGCCACAACTCAGTTATTTGTAATACTATGCTTATCTTGAAATGGGTTGACAAATAATGCACATCCACAAAATTAGGTTGTGAGAAATTGGACAAGGCTTTGAAACCATTGTTTCAGGAAAACCAATCTTGCTTTGTGACTGCTCTAAAACAGAATCTTGATGGGTGGTAATGTTAGTGCAGTTTGAATGCAGTTCACTTTGATAACCAAAGTGGGTTTGAAAACCCCACAGCGACAAAACAGTTTTAATGTCACGCCCCATTACGCAACTTCAACCATTTTTGTGCAGATGCATTCACATTTGACCATAAAAATAGTAATAAAATTGTTCTACACCCAAAAACATTAGTAACATGCAGAAATATATAGTCTTATGGCTGACAGAACAAACAAAAAGAAGCAACAATTAAAACTTTTATTTTTAAACCTTTAAAACAAAACAAAACAAAACATAATACTCACAGCAATGTGTTGATAGGAGTTGTTCATCATGGCAATCAGCATGTTGAGAAGCACAACCAGAGAAATAATGTTATAGGTTCCAAACATAGTGGCTCCAACAAACTCTGTAAACTGATGTTCTGGGTCAACGTTGGTCACATATAGACTGATGAGGCCAAATATGGACCAAAACAAAGACTGGAGGGTTTCAAATAACCTAGAATCATAGAACCAAAGAGGTTAAATGAAATAGATACTGCTTTCCAAGACCAGAAACAAGACCTACAGTATTAAACTATTCATTAAACTCTCCATTCACTCACGTTGAGAATGCATTATTCTGATGCACACAGCGAATACCCTTGCAGTTCCCTGTCTTGTTTGAAGCTTCAGTCTCGTAGTAAAAATAAAGTTGGTTGAGGCCATTCGCGAAGGCCAGAAGCACCAGGCAGTAGATAAAGAGGAATTTAAGGATGTCCAGTAGCATGCGGCCAAGGGAGATTTGAAGAGGTCCCAGGTGGGAGTTAGCTGTAAATAGTGAGATCAAGCGCAGAGAACTGAAGATGTTGGCAATAGCAAATAGTGCCTCTGCTACCAGAGTAGGATGCCACATCTCCCAATCCTTTCTGGGTTTCTCTCCACTGTACTGGAGAGAAAAGGAAGACTAACAAGGATCTAAAAGTGGACTTTAAAAAGAACATTAGGAATCAAACAATTTTACATAATTTATTATCTTACCTTGGTGTACGCTACAATCTTTAGAGAGATAGTGGCGAGATAGAGAGAATTCATGACAAAATCCATGAGGTTCCACCAATCATGAACATAATCTTGAAAGCCTCCATCCCACATCTGTTTAATCTCTGCCCAGATAAAGCCTACAAACAATGAGGTTAAAAATTCATGTCAATTTTGCAGCTCACAACACATCACAATGTTTCTAACATATCTCTCCATTTCTTCCCACTTATGTTAACAGCTTTGCCAATCATGCCTCTCTGTGTGAGTAGTCTGTATTCTGTTTTGTATTCTCTTGATATATATAACTAAAGTACTTGTTATGAGTTTACCGAGGACCCAAGGAAGTATCATCCATTCCACAGTGGTGGGAGCTGGACCTTGCCGATCTGACTCGGTGGTGACCACATGCTGGGAGGCCAGAAGAAGGAGGAAGAGGAAGGTCAGGTAAGAGGCAGTGTGGCAGATGAATTTGATGAAGGGTTTGCGGATAAAAAGTCCATAGTGACTCTTGGGGGCTATCAAATAGAAGATGGAGAACAGCGGGAACAGGAGGCCGATGAAAATGCATGTGACGAACTTGCCGGCCCAGTGGCGCCTCCTCCAGCCCGGAAACTCATCATACCAGCGGGATGCTAGGAGCTGCTGACAGTTTGGCTGGGCTACAAACTAAGAGCAATCACAGGAGACGATTAGATGCTGTTTTTTTGGGGGGGTAGGGTTTAACATGATTAGTCAAGCTAAACGTGTGTGTGTGTGTGTGTGTGTGTGTGTGTGTGTGTGTGTGTGTGTGTGTGTGTGTGTGTGTGTGTGTGTGTGTGTGTGTGAACAAAACAGATAAACGGAACATGTTTCTAAATCAATATTCACAACATTGTATCAATTACAAATTATTGGGTGGCATCAAGCAAAGAAAACAACATGCAACAGTAAAAATTATAGCTATGTTTAATAGAGAAAGTAAGAGCATTTCCATAAACACAATGTTTTGAGAACTAATTGGGACTAAATAGTTGTGTGGTGTCAGTGAAGCTAATCAAAAACAGCTTGAATTTGCTAGAGAGCAAAAAGATTGGGACTTTTTTTGCTATAGAGCAATCTTTATTGCTAGAGAGCAATTTGCTAGAGAGCAAAAAGACTTTGACACAATAGAAAATGGTCATGTGGTCTGATGAGCCGAGACCGAGCCTTTTCCAGAGTGACGGGTGCATCAGGTATCCTGCACAGTGGCTACTTTACAAGCCTGTGGGGGGACTGTTATGATCTGGAGTGCTTTAGTTGGTCTAGGCTCAGCTACATTATGTGTCACGAAAATGAAGTCAGCTGATGATCCAAATGTACTGAATGACCAGATTATCACATCACTTTTTTTTTTCTTTCCCTGAAGGCACAGGCATATTCCAGAACTGAAATTGTGAAGAGTGGGAGCATTTTCACACATGAATTGGCACCATATTGTGGGCTGTAATCAAAGCTGGTGTTTGAATGAAATCTTAGATTGTGTGACTTTTTGTTTATACTGTATGGCCAGGCAGTGCATTTTACTGAACCAAAGTGAGCATCATTGAGGAACATTTTGAACAATCTATATTCTTTTGAAAAGATAGAAAATCAAAACACATTGCAAAAATAATTTTGCAATCTCATTTCTTTGCGATGATTGAAAAAAAAATACTAGTTTAGCACTTATCCTCAAAAATTCGATACTTGGAACATTATACTTGTAGTTTGTGCCAGTGATAAAAGCAAAGCCACATTTAAGAAAACTCATACAAATACGGATGATGAAAAACAAAAGGCCAAAAAGCAAACTCACTATAAGTGATTCCAGGTTGGTCAGTCTGTTTTTAATCAGATACTGTACCATGAAAATCAGATTGCTGGTCAGCTTTGCATGGCACAGGAGGCACAAGAGATATGACTAAACCACATTCTGACAGACTGTCGTGTGCTGCTCAAACAGTGCACTTGGATAAACAGGTGTGAATAGGTGTGTAAATAGGACTATGATAAATAAGAAAAGTTAAAAATACACACAAGATCCTCAACCAACTAAAACATAAACACTATGAACGCATTTTATATTGACAAATTTCATTTTAGTTGTTTGTTAAAGCTTTGTGCCATGTGAAATCTGAGTTGTGAATGATGTAATGGAATTCATAAGCTGTGCTACGTTAGTCAGCTTCTGCCAGGGTTGAGGAGATTTAGGAACAGTACTGTTTAATGTTACTATACGACAAGAATAACATCTGTGACAGACTGCCTCAAGCAAAACCTAAACACTCACATACATATTGGTTTTATTATAACATCACTCCACCAGTGAATTTGTTTCTTTCTTTAGGACATATTCCAGGACTCAATCCCTAGATTTGTACATTTTTGTGTTTATCTTTTACCTAACCCTTACTTTGACCCTAGTGATGATGGGGAAACATTACTATTTAATGCAAATAAAAAACTTTTTTTACATGGTTTTTAGGCCAGTCAGCAAAGGCTTTCTGTTCTCTCTCTCTCTCTCTCACACACACACACACACACACACAGTGTGGGTGGTAGTTATTAAAATAGAACACCCTTGAAGGCAGACCACACAAGTGTTAGGTAAGCAAAAAAATAGATATATTTAAATCAAATAAAACTGTTGCATATTACATGCTTGCAATAACTTTATCAAGTCTGCAACCCAATGGCAGAACCATATACAGTATTATTATTTTCATTCAGGCTTGTACCACCACTTCCCTCAGTTGTTGTTTGTTTCAGGAGGTTTCGCACTTAAGGACTCCAATTTTTCCTTGATTCTTCGTTGTTATTATTATTATTATTATTATTATTATTATTATTTCATGAAACTGTGTGTATCTACAGTGGTGTGAAAAACTATTTGCCCCCCTCCTGATTTCTTATTCTTTTGCATGTTTGTCACAAAAAATGTTTCTGATCATCAAACACATTTAACTATTAGTCAAAGATAACACAAGTAAACACAAAATGCAGTTTTTAAATGAGGGGTTTTATTATTTAGGGAGAAAAAAAATCCAAACCTACATGGCCCTGTGTGAAAAAGTAATTGCCCCCTGAACCTAATAACTGGTTGGGCCACCCTTATCAGCAATAACTGCAGTCAAGCGTTTGCGATAACTTGCAACGAGTCTTTTACAGCGCTCTGGAGGAATTTTGGCCCACTCATCTTTGCAGAATTGTTGTAATTCAGCTTTATTTGAGGGTTTTCTAGCATGAACCGCCTTTTTAAGGTCATGCCACAACATCTCAATAGGATTCAGGTCAGGACTTTGACTAGGCCACTCCAAAGTCTTCATTTTGTTTTACTTCAGCCATTCAGAGGTGGATTTGCTGGTGTGTTTTGGGTCATTGTCCTGCTGCAGCACCCAAGATCGCTTCAGCTTGAATTGACGAACAGATGGCCGGACATTCTCCTTCAGGATTTTTTGATAGACAGTAGAATTCATGGTTCCATCTATCACAGCAAGCCTTCCAGGTCCTGAAGCAGCAAAACAACCCCAGACCATCACACTACCACCACCATATTTTACTGTTGGTATGATGTTCTTTTTCTGAAATGCTGCATTACTTTTACGCCAGATGTAATGGGACACGCACCTTCCAAAAAGTTCAACTTTTGTCTCGTAGGTCCACAAGGTATTTTCCCAAAAGTCTTGGCAATCATTGAGATGTTTTTTAGCAAAATTGAGACGAGCCTTAATGTTCTTTTTGCTTAAAAGTGGTTTGCACCTTGGAAATGTGCCATGCAGGCCGTTTTTGCCCAGTCTCTTTCTTATGGTGGAGTCGTGAACACTGACCTTAATTGAGGCAAGTGAGGCCTGCAGTTCTTTAGATGTTGTCCTGGGGTCTTTTGTGGCCTCTGGGATGAGTTGTCTCTGCGCTCTTGGGGTAATTTTGGTCGGCCGGCCACTCCTGGGAAGGTTCACCACTGTTCCATGTTTTTGCCATTTGTGGATAATGGCTCTCTCTGTGGTTCGCTGGAGTCCCAAAGCTTTAGAAATGGCTTTATAACCTTTACCAGACAGATAGATCTCAATTACTTTTGTTCTCATTTGTTCCTGAATTTCCTTGGATCTTGGCATGATGTCTAGCTTTTGAGGTGCTTTTGGTCTACTTCTCTGTGTCAGGTAGCTCCTATTTAAGTGATTTCTTGATTGAAACAGGTGTGGCAGTAATCAGGCCTGGGGGTGACTACAGAAATTGAATTCAGGTGTGATAAACCACAGTTAAGTTATTTTTTAACAAGGGGGGCAATTACTTTTTCACACAGGGCCATGTAGATTTTGAGTTTTTTTTCTCCCTTAATAGCGTAAACCTTCATTTAAAAACTGCATTTTGTGTTCAATTATGTTATCTTTGACTAATAGTTAACGGTTTTTGATGAGCAGAAACATTTACGTAAGTGTGACAAACATGCAAAAGAAAAAGAAATCAGGAAGGGGGCAAATAGTTTTTCACACCACTGTACTTGTTTCTTATCCAAGTGAGGATGGGTTCCATGTTAAGTCTGGTTCCTCACAAGGTTTCTTCTTATTGTTATCTCAGGAAGTTATTCCTTGCCACCTTCGCCTTTGCTTCCTCATCAGAGACAAACTAATAATTATAATTTATACATACAATGCAACCTTGGATTGCAAATAACTCGGTCTGCGAGCGTTTTGTGAGTCGAGTCAATTTTTAAAAGTAAAATTGTACTTGATAAACGAGTGAGGGCTTGATATATGGCAAGCATCACGTGATCACAACTGAGCCAATGGTTCTTCTCTTTCGCATGCTGTGGGATTGTGGGTAACATCTGTCCTGGTGTTTACTGTTTACTATAACATTGTGACCATATGTATGCATGCACATGAAGCAAATGTCATAAGAAGATCCTTGTTAAAGATCCAGTTTCTCTGACTCTCTGTCATAAAGCAGTGATTCTGTTAGTGTTTGTGAGCATGCAAGTGTCATTAGAGATGTTCCTTGTTGCAGAAGTTTGCCTACAGAGCAACTATCTAGCATTTGTGTTTTAAAATAACAATTGAATGTTGTTGTTAATTAATTACCTAACAGTTTGTATGTGTGGAACTATTTCATAGTTTTAAATCTCCAGTATTGTTCTATAATATAGGAAATAAATAACTAAACAAAAACATTGAATTAGAAGGTGTGTGAAGGAGCTGTTTATCGTTTGCATCTTTTGCACATGTACTGTATGTGTGTGTCTGTTTATGTGTGTGTCTGATTGTCTGGCTACAACACACAAATAGGCATGTCCATTCAACTTCTCATTCATACAGTTATCCAATCAAATACAGATCTTCTTCTTTGTCTTTTGGCTGTTCCGTTTCAGGGTTTGCCACAGTGAATCATCTGCCTCCATCTAACCCTATCCTCTGCATCCTGTTCTCTCACACCAACTAACTTCATGACCTCTCAGGCCTCCAAGTGGCACAGGTGGTAAAGTGCTCGCCCTATCATCTGGAGATTGCGAGTTCGATCCCCGGGTGATGCTGTATCCTCTCACAGCCGGAGGTCTAAAGAGAGCTGATTGGCTCTCAGGGGTGGGGTGAGAAGTATTTAGTGCTCCAACATTAATCACGGCTCTACAGCCAACCAGGGGCGTCTGTGAGCTCACTCAAGCAGAAGGAGCGGATAGCGCTGTCCTCTGAGTGTGTTATGCTGCTCACACACCATTGGGAGCGACGTAACACACTCAGAGGACAGCGCTATCTGCTTTTGAAGTTGAGCAGATGGAAAAAAGCGATCAGTGACGTCACATGGTTTACTTAAAATCCTGCACCTTCTTTACTTCTGCTCCCTGTAGCCCAACTGTTCCACTTGAGTCAGTCTCATTCACACACATGTATTCCATCTTGCTGCAGCTAACCTTCACTCCTCTGCTTTCCAGAGCATACCTCCACCTCTCCGAATTTTCCTCCACCTGTTTCCGGCTCCCGCTACAAAGCACAATGTCATATGCAAACATCATAGTCCATGGAGACTCCTGTCTAACCTCATCTGTTATCCTGTCCATCACCAGAGCAAACAAAAACGGGCTTACAGCCGATCCTTGATGCAGACCCAACTCCAACTTGAACTCTTCTGTCACACCTACAGCACATCTCACTACTGTCTTACAGCTCTCATACAGTACATGTCCTGCACCACTCTAACATACTTCTCTGCCACTCCAGACTTACTCACACAACACCACAGCTTTCTCTAAATCTACAAAGACACAATGCAACTCTTTATTACCTTCCCTGTACTTCTCCATCAGCATCCTCAAAGCAAATACTGCATCTGATGTACTCTTTCTAGGAATGAAACCATATTGCTGCTCACAAATGCTCACCTCTGTCCTTAACCTAGCTTCTTCTAGTCTTTCACACAGCTTCAGCTTCATTGTATGGCTCATTAGCCTTATGTTTCTGTAATTGCCACAGCTCTGCACATCTCCCTTGTTGATACAGTAAGAATCGGCACCAATACACTTCTCCTCCATTCCTTTGGAATCCTCTCACTCTCCAAGATCTTGTTATACAAACTAGTCAGAAACTCTGCTGCTTTCTCTCCTAAGCACTTCCATACCTCCACAGGTATGTCATCAGGACCAACAGCCTTTCCACTCTTCATCCTCTTCAACACCCTTCTCACCTCACTTTTACTAATATTTTCTAATTCCTGCTCCACAACAGTCACGTCTTCTACTCTTTGTTCTCTTTCATTTTCCTCATTCATCAACTCCTTCTATCTTCCCATCACCCTCCTGGCATCTGTCAGTACATTTCCATCTCTATCTCCCTGCTTCACCAACCTGCACAGATCCATCTCTCCCTCCTTGCTTTCCAATCTAGCATACAAGTCCTCATATGCTCTTTGTTTGGCCTTTGCCACCTCTACCTTCACCTTACGCTACATCTCCCTGTACTCCTGTCTACTACGTACCTTCAGTCCTCAGTGTCCCACTTCTTCTTTGCTAACCTATTCCTCAGTATAAATTTCAGTATAAATAATTTTCTTCCTTGTTCAACCATTAAGTCTCCTTGTCCACTTTGCCCTTCCCTGATTTGCCTACCCTCCTTCCTGTCTCCCTGATCACATTGGCTGTAGTTGTCCAGTCAACTGAAAGCACCCCTGACCACCCAGAGCCTGTCTCAACTCCTCCCTGAAGACTACAAACTGTAACAATCTTCCTTTTTCAACCTCCACCACTTTGTCCTCTGCTTTGTCTTTGACCTCTTAACCTTCCTCACCACCAGGGTTATTTTACATGCCACCATTCTGTGCTGTCTGGCTACACTCTCCCCTACCAACACTTTCAGATTACAACGTCAACACAAGATGTAGTCCACCTGAGTGCTTCAGCCTCCGCTCTTATATGTCTTATATGTAACTGCCTCTTTTTAATGCATGCAAATACAAATCAGCAGTTTAATGTTGTATACTGTAGCACTTATAGCAATGGTCATTGTCGCAAAGCAGCTTTTCAGAATCAAAAGAAAATTAGGGAAATGAGTCAGACATCAATTATCAAATATATCTGACAAAATAAATCTTACTAGAAAATCTTTTCACTTTATCTTGGGTACAATTTGGGTGGGATTGTGTATTTCATAAACTGTCTTCACCCAAAATCATATGATGAATGTCTTCCTGAATGATGAATTTCTCCGTAAATTGGTAGAATTCATTCTGCTGCTCCCAACACAATGTCCTTTGACAAGCTTGCATGTTTTGAATCATGACCACATAATTTGTTCTACACCCTTTGCCCTTTTCATCACTTTTAATCTTGATTTTCATCTTGGTTCCATATCTGTGGCTCATCTCTGAATTATTTTGTAAGTTCCACTCTGATTCTTACTGCTTCTGAGTGGTTTGCAGCTTGTGGTACAGCTTATATATATATATATACAGTACTGTAGTTCTGCACTGAAAGTCTTCTTTAAGCAGTGGATTGTGTTACCTTGACCTTACCTTAATGTGGAGGTTGTTCATGATGTCACTGACTGTTCTGTTGGGATTTTCTTCACTGCTCTCTAAATGCTTCCGTCATTAACGGATGCTGTTTTACTTGGCAGACGCGGTCAATATCTGGTTGTTTCATACGCTGCATGGTTTCTTTCTTTTTGTGACACATTGTTGTTTCTTTTCACACTATAGTGTCAGCTGTGCCCATTGCTTCTGCAATGGCTCTGATTGATTTTCACAACTTGCTTTTCTTCCACAGAAGCTCTCTAACGCAGTCAACAAATTCATTACAGGAAAAATCGAAAACTTGAATAAAGTTCATTCAAAAGCATTAATTCACGGTCCGGGTTTCATTCCCAGCCAGTTTCGATTCCTGCCTCTGTTGCACATGGAGTTTGCATGTTCTCCCTGTGCTTGGTGTGTTTCCTCCCAAAGGCAAGCAAATTGGGCTGACTGGCATTCCCTTAAGTCTTTGTAGTGTGTGAATAAGGATGTGAGTGCATTTATGTGCGAATGTGCACTATGTTAAATTGGCACCCCATCCAGGGTGTACACCGTCTCATGCCCTAAGTCTTCTGGGACAGGCTTCCAGTCCTCGTGACCCTGTATGTAGGATACAGCAGTATATATTATAAGGAATGAGACTAATAATAAACAAAAGCTTTGTTTGTAAAAATGCCTCCAACCACATTCCATTCACAACCAATGCATCTATACATCTAGACAGGACACAAAAGCCTGTTGTACAATGAACAATAATGTTTCATGCCATTAAAATGATGGAGTAACATAAAGACATAATTGATACACAGGATTCGGTTGATGTCAGTTAGCACTGGTGGGTTTAAGAGAGGACTTTAATGCAAGCTGTTCTGTCTGCTGAAGAATTTGAGTTTAGTGAACAGACAGCGCAATATTGCAGTGAGATATCTGATCATTTGATTTGCTAAAGTATTGAATAACACTAAGAAATGTTTATAACATAGGCACTTTGGTACAGTACAGTAATTGATTCATTGCTGTATTTTAATGACATTTTAGGTGGGACCAGGCATCATGTTGAGTCTTAATGCAATTGCCTTTGGCATACACACACACACACGCACACAGATGCACAGAGAGAATGAGAGAAAGCATTCTTAAATTTTGTCAATGAAGATGATAATCTCCAGCTTAACTTGTCTCAGGTGGGCCTCAAGCCACTAGCATTTGCTTTCCGATGGCTGCCAGAACAAGTAAATATTTATGCTTATTCTAAGGGGTCTTTGATAAGAATCTCCAGTAATCGTTGTTCCCATGGTAACAGAGATTGTGTGCTGATCCTGGGACAGCTTCATTGTTCTGCCTCATCTGATATTAGCAGCTCAGCGTGTTCTGATAGGGCTCTAAGTTAAACTAATCTTATAAGCCTAAGTAAAATAGATTGTGTGTGTGTGTGTGTGTGTGTGTGTGTGTGTGTGTGTGTGTGTATGTGTGTGTTTTAAGCATAAAACTGTTGTTTGAAACAGTTTAGTAGATTGAGCAAATACAGCAATAGTTTCATCCCATATTGTAGCCTGTATGTAATTTGCTTAAAATATTTTGATTTGGTACCCCTTTCTCTTAATTCTGTTTAAAGTTATTACAAAATGTTTACAGTATAATTGAGTTAAATCCTAAGGTTGCAGTCTGATTCTTGTGCACAAGGGGGTGATAAAGATTCAAGCAAAATAATAGTATTGACTTCTGTTTGACAAACAGAGCAGTTTAGAGAGCTACAGAAGACCTTCAGTCGAATACAATGCTGCCTAATAGTTCTATTATTCTAAATGTTATCCAACACGGTTGAGATGTACAGTACAGTACCTGCTGAAAGAAAGGTGTAATAATGAAAGCAAAAGAATTTAGCAGTGTGTATTAGGCTGTGGTTTCAGCTTACTGTGGATGGGAATCCAAGAACTAAGCTGCAACCTTGAACTAAGCTGAGAAGCTAAGACATTCTTTTCTACCCAACAGTACATGTCTTATCTTGTCCAATTATATTGAATTCATAGCAATTGGACCATGCGTTACAGTGATTATATTTGGTAAAGGGATTCTTAGGCATGATGGGAACCAGAGTGCTTAAACCCACTTGAATATGATTAAAGTATGTCCTTGAGTGGTCAAATTGCTATAAAATGAGAAAGTCAGTAAGTCAGGAAGACATTGCAGAGAAGTGGACAGAACAGGAGGGCTAAATTATTAAGTTGAGTTCTTTGGATGAGGCTCAGTCAATCAAATATATTCTAAAATGGATGTCATCTTCATTTTATTTAAAAGCAGGAAAGAGTCTAAAAATTATTATTATTATTTTTTTTTATTAAAAAGTTGACTTTTTTCATGTACATCAAATAGACTCAACTGCTAACTACAATGTACCATATACTACAGGTTTAGCAAATGTTTGCAAAGTTATCTCACCTCCTTCTGATGGTACTTGATGGCCAGTTTGAGTCTAGCCAGATCATTACTGTTGGCCTCATCCTCCAGTGGATTGATGTCATCTCTGTAATTAAGGATGAGCTCCAGCTCTCGGGAACTGCGTGTCTGGTCTAGCAGGTCCTTGGCAAACTGTTTGCACTGGCGTGACAACTCCTCGTACTCAGCCTTGAACTCGTTCTCCACCTTGCTGAGTTCTTGCAGCTCCCAGCTGAGACGGAAAGCCGTGAGGAAGGGATCCTCACTGGACAAGGCGATCAGCGAAGGGCTAGAGAGCGCACGGTAGATGTTGAGACGAGAGCGTGAGTGCCGCAGGCTGTCCACGTCTGATCCAGATACACACTCCACACAGTTGCAGCGCACCTCGTGTGGCTGCGGCACTGAGACTCCCTTTTGCACCAGAAGCTTGATAATCTCATAATTGTTTGTGTGAGCGGCCAAAATAATCGGAGTTATGTCAGGAGTGAAGTCAGAAAACTGTTTGTCCAGCAGAATAGGAGGCACCTGAGAGGATAATTGCAACAGTGTAATCAAAAAATCATTGATAATTGTGACAGAAGAACAATTGTCAAACTGACATTTCCCACACTAAACTAAATTTCTGGTTTTGTGGTATAATATTAAAGCAAACGTATTAAAATAACTGTTCTATAGAAATAGGCTGAAAAAAGTCACATTAATTACACACTCAATTTATTGCAATAAATAAGAGCAACTATGCAACACGTGCCTCACAATAATAATTACACTACTATTATATATAATGTTATAACAATAATATTACAAAATGATAAAATTGTGTTATGGAATTGAATCTGTTCACCAAACAGCACCATCAATATTAAGAAGTGAAAGCACATCACATCATCGGTGAGAAACCCTGCTGTGTTTAATTGCCTGAGATTTTACATCCGGAGGTGCCAGAAACGGATTGCATGTGTGAAGCTGGTGTGTCAGGCGGTTTGTCAGAGCTATTTCAGTATTTACCCAGCCAAGCCATCTTTAATCAGACAACAAGACAACCTAAATCTAGCAGTGTAGCATTCCTCAGATTTATTGCAGAGCTGGAGGAGGCCACAAACAAAATTTGTGGAATGGACGACTTTCTTTAACAGGTAATGTGTATTTCAGTGTCACTGGACTCATGATTCATGTTCTCTCTACAAATACATGGCAAATGGGTTTACTTATGAAATATATAGTCCTAGTCAGCTCAGAAGAAGTGGAGCAAACAATATGTTCACCTCCAGCCACGGAAAGGTAGATTTGATGCATTTGCTGGCAGCCAGCTTCTTAATATAACAAATATGTTTTGCACTGCAATGACAGTGGATAGCAAGGTTATCAATTTAGAGAACCTTTCATGGCCAATGGCCTTATTGTTTATTGAATAAACTATTTAGGTAAAGGGCTAGCAGTGCCTAAATGTCAGTTGAGAGAAGAAACAAAGATTGAAAAAGAAGAGAAATGTTTTATCTCTTTGATTTGTCTGCTTTCAAGCTCCACAATCCTTAGGCTGGGTACAGCTGAAGCAAATTAGACACTTTGTCTTTTAACACTCAAATTTACACTTTGTTCCTTTCAGGATACACAAGGAAAACTTTGCGTAGGTGTTAATTTGGAACACTATGTGCATTTGAGAAAGAAAAAGAGAATCTTCAAACTAGAAGGAAAGAACAGAATGTTCCCTGATAATGAAGCTGCCACTCAGGACACATTGCATACTTTAATGGATCAAAAGACAATTTTGTCATGAACTGTGCTTCCTACCTGCATGCCCCCACTGGGCTTCTTGTGGTTGAGCAGTAGCTCCACAGCACCCACCACCTCTTTGCGTATGGCATGAAGCAGAGCGTCACCCACATATACGTTAAAACTGAGCAAGAGTTCGATGATCTCCAGGTTCTCATTCTCAATGGCAATAAGTAGGGCTGTGCGGCCAAGTGGGTCAATGCAGTTGATGTTGATTTTGAAGTAAATCTCAGCCTCTTCCAGGCCTTGCTTCACACTGGCATAGTCACCCTTTTCAACGGCATTCAGGTAGGCCTTCTCCAGGGGAGACAGCTCAGATTCAGCCCTCACAATCCGCAGAGGAATGCGGTCTCTGTATGAGGAGATCTCAGTACGACGATAATACAGCTGGGACATCGCTGCTAGGCCATGTTACACCGAAGCTGCACATCATAGAGGAGCGAGTTGAAAAGGTTTTGAGAGGTTCAGATAAAAAAAAGAAGAAGAAACAAGAGATATTAAACCTTACAAGCCATACAATTACATGCAATTTACCCAGTCAATCTGCATTGTTTTGTTTAATTATGCTGCCTAGTGTACCTTGATTCTGGTGCTTTTGTCTGTGTAGTGTGCAGTCTGTACTGTGTTTTTATTGTATTGCACTCCACTTATCACTCTGCCAAAGTAGTTTCAAACATGACTCATTACATTTGTTCCACTGTTGATCTTTGGCTTAACAATTCAATCCTAAAGTAGAAGTGTACAGTACATGCAGGATACGACACTAAAAATTGACTTGATTTGAGAAACAGATGTAGGAGGACATCTTAATGGATTCTGGGCATTGAGGGTTGGGACAGTACATTAATGACGAAACAGCTTTGAGTGCTGTCATTAGCACTACACATGAACCCATTATGGTTCACTCTCAAGCTTCTTCATCTAATTCTGAAAAGAAGCACTTTTAAGTTTTGTGGCTTTGGTGTTTTATTGTTATTGCTGTTGTTATTGTTGTTGTTGGTCATATATGGTGGAAATGCTTTAGTCATTTAGTGGTACTAGTTACTTTGTGCAATAATACACACATAGATTATTACAGTAAGTTACAGTACTAACTTCTTTTGCTAAATATACTACAATTCATAATTTAATTAACATCTAAATTCAAAAATATATTATAAAATGTATTGTAAAGTTGTTAAAAAAAATTGTTTTTACTTACTGTGTGATTTTATTTTTTGCCATCTTCTTATTTAGCACATTTCTTATTTAGCATATTTATTTATTTTTCATTTTACGTTTCTCATATTCCACTTTCCTCACTGCTTACTGGAGAGGTCTGGTTGAAGAAGTGGTTGTAGCACTTTTCCATTTCATACTCAATTGCACAAGTCTGATACATCTACAGTTATGAACCTAATGATGTTTGGCCATGAATGGTTTGTGTGCATTTATAAAATACATAATGCTTGACAGATATTTTCAGACTTGTAAAGCTACTGTAGGTCTTTATAAGAAGAATTATTGAAGATGTACTGTGAAATAACTGACATGATTGATCAAATTATATATCTGCAATCATTTGCAAGATGACACCACTTTAAATGACTAAACTCTGAAGGTGTGTAAACTAGCAACAAATGCAGAAGGGATACTTCTCCCACTGGTGCTTCTATGCCCTCATATCAATTTTGCTCAGTAGCCCAGTTCATTTTTGTATTTATATTCATATTTATTGGAACAAAATCATACTACATCATTATGTAGCCAACCCTATTTTAAGAATTGACACACACATAGGCAAATTAAAGAAAAGGATAACCACCAACATCTCCAATGTGCACTTGCATCGATTCGACAAGTCTCTGAAACGTGCTTAATGTGGTTTTTGATGGTGGTGGTGGTGGAGTCTAACAGTATAACATCACACACCATAGTATGAGACAGACTAATCTGACATCAGTGCCTGACCACTAATGCTCTTGTGGTTTAATGGTCAAATCCCCACAAGCATGCTCCAACATCCAGTTGAAAGCCTCTTTAGAGGAGTGCAGCTATTATAACAGTGCTGAAAAAAAACTTGTTTTTTTTTTGTCTGTTCAAATATGAAATTATAATTGGTCAGTATGTATGTTCACATACTTTGGACCATATAGTGTAAGTTTAACAACAACAACAACAACAAATAACGTTTCTCACTCGGGATTACATTCAGTATCCGATAACATTTGAGTGGTGTATATCATGTTGCTGTAACACATAATGTCTTACTAAACATGCTGTAATTGATGGGAAAGGAATTGAATGCATCCTGTATTAGATGCAAATGGGAATACTTAAGGAAATGAGAACGTTTACTTGAGGAAATTGCAAATAGCTGAAAGGTTCAACCTCCTAAAATAAAATACTAAATAAATGAATAAATAAATTACAAAAAAAACTTAAACAGCAAATTAATGATGAGTTAAGGAATAAAGTTGCTTTAAAGATTCTTAAGGTCACCATAATTTATTATAGCAGTCGCATATAATTATTAAAGATCCTATCAGTGAACCAGAACACAACTGACGACCCATATATTTTGTGTAAAAGCTACTGAAGATGATATTCTCTTAGTATCTCGAGACTGCAGATATGTCCATGTTGCGTGCATGAAATGCGATTCCCTAATAAGAAAGCACAGCAGCAGATCACAGCTCACCTGGGATACAGTGGAGTCAAAGCAGACACTGTAACATGAGCAATAACAGGGGCCAAACAGTACGCTTTCAGAAACTATTCCAGAGTTACCTACAGATCTGCAGGTGGAAGAACATTGTTTTTTTGTAATCAGGTTTGCATTTCAAGCCAGTTTCCGTACGCTTTTTCTCTCGGAAGTGAGAGAGAGAGCGAGAGAGAGAGAGAGAGAGAGACGCCGGGTCTAGTAACGAGACACGAGCGCATCTCCGCGCACCGCACTGCGCTTTAGCCCACTCTACACTCGGCGTTTCCGTGTAAACACACGCCGAAAACTGAAAACTGCCAAAGACTTTGTAATTATCACTTTCATTTATGGTGAAATACGCAATTTGGTGTGAGGTAACATTTGTTTCCTAAAAATAAAAATAATTTAAATATATATATATTTTTTAAAGAAAGAAAACGGAGACGTTAACGCGGAAGCTCACCTGTAGGTTTGAAGTCGTTGCGAAAAATTCCGGTGCATATGAACTCGCCACTGAAGACGCACAACAGGTGTTCATAAGTGACGATTCGATGAGAAACAGCTCGTTTCAGCTTGCAAAAAAAGAAAAAATGTGAAGAAAGCCAGGCACTTTCCAGTCTTATGATCGGAGAGAAGAAGAAGAAAAAACCCCGAGCGTTGATGTGCACTGCTGTTACCGCTCTCTCTCTCTCTCTCTCTCTCACCCAGCGTGATTACTGCGCGCCAGTCCCGGCATCCTCTCATCTCAGTCAGTGCGAAATGTATGTTAGGAATCGCAGTTCCGAGAGATCCGAACAGTCTCACTGGTGTGTACGCGTAAACTTCTGTTCGGGTCCAGGTTAGAGCGTCTCTTCCTAGCCTGGAGTGAGACGCAGAGATCTGATGAGTCTCGCTCTCTCTCTCTCTCTCTCATATCCCAATGCTAGAGCTGGGTGTCAGATTTTAACACTAGCCTGAGCCATCTTTCAAAATAATTAATGTGGGTTCAGTGCAGGAAATCCCATTCTGTCAGGTTATCATTGCAGTACTAAAGACTGGGCCTCCAGCATCTTCTCTCCAAGGCATGTCTTGATCAAGCGCGCACAGCTCAAACCGTGCTCACTCCCACACTCCGAGGAACAGCAGTGCATCTGTGACCTGGTTTATCTCTGATTTACAATCGAGACTACAGCAGTCTCTCCATTTCCCAATTTCATGCCATAGCAGTGGGGTCTAAAATGATAGAGCGGGCAAATTAAAGCAACTAGCAGCCAAGGCACGGTTTCTGATATTTTTCAAGGAAACGTGTTTGCTGGCAGTGATAGCAGTTAATCTGTTGCTTTCATTGTCTTCCTACCATAGTATAGATATTTTGTGAAGAGCGAGGCAGACCTTGTTTTCATCCAACGGCAAAGCTATGACAATAAACGTTCTGGCATTTTCAGGTCAAATCAGCAGGGTAAGGGTCACACTCAAGGCTGAAAATGGGCACATCTTCATGTTCACACAATACCAAAAAAAAAGTGGTAAGACAATTTTATTGCCCTTACAAATAATGCTCATGCGTAGTCAATGCAAATAAAGAGTAAATGATTAAGAAGCCTCAAGGGGCATGCAGGGAAAGCAAGTAGTGGCAATTACATCATGTACTCAAAACCCTCTATTAGCCCATTGCAATAATTCCATTTATTACAGTATAATGGAATAACAATGAAGGAAGTGAAGCAGGAAATCCTAGAGAGGCCCTTTAGGACAACTATAGCAAAAGCCATTAATTTTGTATTATTATTATTATTATTATTATTATTATTATTATTATTATTATTTTCAGTTTGTATTGCATCATTTGTAGTAAACATGTGTCTAAAATGTTTCAGGAATGAAATGTTTTAGTTATGTTTCTGCACCCTCTGAAGATTTAGTATTTTCATCTTTAACAGGATGATACAATCTCTCTTGGTGCTTTCATACAACCACCATGTGGCAGCTGCAAGAATGATCTGCTGTGTTGGTGCCAAAAATGGACAAGGATATAAATGCATGCATACATGACTACACCCACACATATGCACATGCATGCACGCATGCACACACATACGTACACACAGCCCCACCAGAAAAATAACCTAATTACATATAAATACTCTAACTCATACCAGTGATTTCTCCATATACTGGAATCCTGCATTAAATTATTCTAAAATGAACAAAAATGTTAGTGTTGGTCTGCTAGGCAAATCACAGTAAATTACAGAATGCTGGCATTTGGGATTTGTGCATGCATGAAGTAAAGCGAGCAGTGAAGAGGTTCCCTAAGGCCACCATGTCTACTAAATCCCCATTACTATCAGCAACACAAAGAGTCAAGGTAATTAAAATTGATCAGCTCTTATCCTTGGGAAAAGCATCTGTCTGAATTCTGTGCACTGTAGTGAGTAGCAATTGAATATTAATTTCTATATTAGTAAAGGGAAACTCAATTGATTAAGAAGCTGAAAACTTTACATGGATAAAACCGAATAGATTTGTATTGTAAAACAGTTTAGATATTTAATCTCAGACATTCAGTGATTTTGGTTCTACACTGAACAGTGACTTTATATACAGTATCAGAATTATGTAAATAATTGTCACACATTTGGACATGTGCAGAGGAGGGATGAGATGTGTATCAGGAGGAGAATGTTGGAGATGGAGCTGCCAGGCAAGAGGAAAAGAGGAAGGCCCAAGAGGAGGTTTATGGATGTGCTGAGGGAGGACATGCAGAAGGTTGGAATGACAAGGCAAGATGTGGAAGACAGACATAGATGGCGACAAATGTTCCACTGTGGTGACCCCTAAGGGAGCAGCCGACAGAAGAAGAATTGTTATTCCCATGGACCTACAGATACCACTGTTCATATGAAAAATGGATAAAGTCTTGCAACTTATCCTGCCATTGTACCAGATCAGATCATAAAGAAATCAGGCAAATTAAGTCGACACCTGTACATTATATCCATATGTGCACATTTCCACAATGTTGGGAGCACATACTGTCTAGAGTGTTTTTAAAAGATTCAGTATCAATACAGTTAAACCTTGGATTGCGAGCATACTGTAATTCATTCCGGAAGTGTGCTTGAATATCAAAGCATCCGTATATCAAAGACTGATGATTTGTTCTACAACGCAAACATATTCATATAAAAAGAATTAACACAAAATATAGTAAAAATACTAAATAAGTAAAGTTTACCGATAGACTCTCATTCACACACGTGCATGCATGCGCACACGTACACATACTGTACTGTACACAGACACATGGTCACACACACAAGCTTGCCGACAGAGCCAGAGAGAGGTGAGGAGGAGTAAGGGGGCTACTATGTAGGAAGACTTTCACACACGCGCACACACACACACACACACACCAGTTTACTGATAGACACTCTCACACAAACGCAAAATAAAAAATGCTTTACACGCACACATGCAATCACAATGCTACAGTAAACAGTATACACGTGCACTGATGCTGACTATCTGAGTAACACATGCGCACTAAGACCGAGCATGAGAGACGATTTCATTATTTTTATTTTTTTATTTCCCCTTTATTTAACCAGGCATGACAGATTAAGAACAGGTTTCTTATTTACAACGGTGGCTTGGCAAAGGCTGAGCCTTTTGGGGGAAGTAGGGGAACTGATAAAAATAAAACATTTTATGAAATATAAATGAAATTACAAAAAGAATTTAAACAAAGAACAGGAAAAAAGTTACATATTAAAATAATAATAATACTAATAAATAAATAAAAATATATACACACACACACACACACACACACACACACACACGTACAAGCATACATATACACACATACATACATACATACATACACGTATACGAACAATGTGAACAGTGGAGCAGCTAGTCTAAATAACAGCTACATTCATACAATACATACATACAATACAACATACATACAATTCAGCTCGTATTTCAAGACCTCGCTCGTTTACAGAGTTAACTACAAAACAATCGCAGACCAAGTAGCACTGTACTTCTATTAACTCAAATTAAGGAGACCAAACAGGCTCCAGCTTGCCAATGCCCCTGATGTCAATAAAGCACTCATGGCTAATTAGGCAACTCTCCAGAAGCTAATCTTCAAAATCTAGGGCAAAACCCAAAAGAATCTAAGCTGTTATAAGAGCAAAGGGGGGGGGACAAACTCCACTAGAATAACCATGGTTATGGAATGAGCATATTGAGAAGCACAGGTGTGATGGCCAGATGTCTACACACTGTCTATCCAAAAAATCAATCACAGACAGTTAGTTCAACCTCCTTTAGCTTTGATTACAACTTGCAATGTTGTGGGCAATTCATGGGTGAAAATGATTCCTCATGCTCCCAAAATCACTTTTTCACAATTTGAGTGGAATATGCCTATGCTGGAAGAAAAAATATATATAACATAGCCTGGTCATTCAGCACATTCCTGTCTCATCAAGGCCGAGGTCTCATGGCATTGTGCATGCAGAAATGCTTGTAAGTTCACTATTAAACATAACTGTAATTATACTGCAACTTCACCAAGCATTTCCAATCAAGGGCATAATGTTGGCTTTAACATTTGGGTACAAATTGTTGACTGGTCTTTTACATTTTCTTTTGTCTTTGTGTATGCGCCTGATATTGCTTGCACATGCAATTATTGCTGCATGGGTTGGATGAAACCATATATTCATTATAACTTTTAGTAATTTTAATTAATCATTATAATACTGTATATGGGGTGTGGAACTGGCTGTTTTTGATTATTTGGGGTTACCAATCCCCATTCCACCCGTAAATTATACATATGCCTCCAATTACGGTTATTCATTTTGTTCTTCGGCAAAGTTCCCGGTTTAGCACTGTATTTCCAGGTTTTTAATAATGCATTCTTATCTCAATTTCAATAATTTAAATGTTTTCTTTGCTTCATGCATTCCAATAATCTGATTCTACTGACTCAGCTTGGCCAAACAGTGTACTTTATATAAAATAATTTCATGCAAACAATTGGCAAAGACTGGCCTCGACTGGTGTTGATAGCTGTTTCTCTGAGGACTTGACTTGGCTGCAGTTGCTCGATAGTTCAAGAATGGAATTTCCTACAAATCTACCTGAGTCTCCAATAAACTTCCTGGACTCCATATTAACATCAATTAACATCAACTGTTATATTATAAATGCAGATCAACTCCTGCTTCCTGTTTCACCCAAATGAGGATGGGTTCCCTGTTGAGTCCAGTTCCTCTCAAGGTTTCTTCCTATTACCATCTCAGGGAGTTTTTCCTTGCCACTGTCACCCTCGGCTTGCTCCTCAGGGACAATCTGACCATTCTGATTCATACACATTCACATTCCATACAAACTTAAATAATTCTTTTGATTGTGTAAAGCTGCTTTGCGACAATGACAATTGCTAAAAGCGCTATACAAATAAAATTTAATTGAATTCATTCTCTCCCCCCACCCCGACCACCATGTTTAACACTGAGTTTGAGCTGTTTTTGTTAAAAATCTGTGAACCTCAATCATGCTTCAGTGTTCTTTTTAGACAGAAGAGGCTTTCTCCATGGGAACCCTTTCAAACCAATCATACTTGTTCAGTGTTCTTTTTGTGATTCAAATTTTGCTGCCATGAACTTTAACATTTTATTCAGTGAGGCTTATAGAGTCTCTTGGGTTTTGTGTATTTTTCTGAGCACTGCATGGTCTCACCATGGAGTGAATGTGCTGAGATGTCCACTCCTGAAAAGTGTGGCAACTGTCTTGAGTGCTTTGCACTTGTGAATAATCTTTCTCACTGATATCCAAAGTCTTCTCTAAGACCACTGCTTATGTCTTTCCCTCTTGGCATTGTGTTAACACTTAAGGTCTAGACCAGCAAACTGCCAAAAATGGCTGCTTTTATAGAGGTCTGCACACCTGCTGATAATCAATTAATCAAGGGCAGATGATTAGCAGCACCTGAATGCAATCCTCTTAAATCCTGTGGAAGCAGTAAGGGGGTACTTAGTATTGTCCACGTGTTTTTTTTTTTTTTATTGTTTTTTCCCCTTAATTTTTGTTAAATAAATAATATATTGTATTTGCCTAATATAAGACCCACTATGATTAGATGATTTTCACACAAAAACACATAGAATAAAAGGAGGGGTAATAACTTTAACATAACTGTACCCTATACAGTACAGTACATGAACATACAATACATAAACATTTAACTAGTTATTTCTTAAGTTGAGGCATGTGTTTTTCTATTCTATAACATTATATTACATTAATTTTAAAATATCATATGACTTCTAATTAAAAAAAAAAAAAGCACTGTCTTTGGGTCCGACAGAATGCATTAATCCAACAGACAACAAGTGTATATTAGGCTGAGCCTCTTGCACTGATTAACAAAGGATACATAGTTCTCTCTGAATTTCCTACTAGGCTCCACTAATATGGAGGCATTTGCAATGTTTTCTCATTAGTGTTTAAAGAAGCAATAGATTGCTGGCTAATGGATTTGTTCCCTATCACAGCCAGTCATCACTGGGCTCGGCAGCTTCTCAAATACATTTTCTAATTAATTGAAGCAGATCAGACATTAGGTAGGCAGGGGGTCCCTCAATGGAAGCATGCATATATAAACAAACAATTTCAATTCTAGTTGTTTCTAACCCCATTAATATCCTACTCCTTACAGCATATATATTTTATTTATAGCGATTATAATCCAAAACATAAACTTACTGTATCAATGTGGAGCTTCTTGTCTCTGCAACCATAATTATAATTCTGTGCCCTGGGGATTAATTTTAATTGGCATGATTGGCATGTAGTTAAAGAAACATAATTAATTTTTGTGTTTGCCATGTATTTAAATGCTGCCACTTTTTCATTGCAGGGAGCATCGGTCACACTTAAATTCTTAAATAAAAAAAATTTATTGGTCAGAACTTGCTCTTTCAATGATATCTTTATATTCATACATTAAAGAACCTGAAACCAGTCTCCGAAAATTCTCTGTCTGTATGTGTGTATGTCTGTCCAGCTAGATTTTGTTACTACAGCAAAACTGTCTGGACAGAATTTAATGAAACTTTAGCAGTCCTTTGGTATTTGCCTCAAGTTAAACCTGAAAATGAAATAAATGAAAGCAAAACATTGAGTAAAAGTGAATTTATGAGCAGTTATATGCTAGATCATCTTACAGCATCTTTTTAAAACTAATTTAATGTTTTTTCCCTTGAGGGAAAAGCTGAGTAACCTTGAGGTTAATTTGTCTCATATGTTTCGAAAGCAGTAATGTGAAGCGGTACTACTGTACTGTATAAGACAAAAAACGGGTCAATAGAGCAAACGTATTCGAAGCAGTCTGAGGTGAGGGCATGTGAAATACCCAAACTGAGAGTCCAGTGTTATGTGCTAAATTGACCCTCTGGCACGGATTGAACCCCTCTTCCACAAATAATCGTTTTGTCTGTCCATTGGTCAGCTCTCTCTTTCAGTGATATCTTTTATGGATGTAACAGTATCAAAACTTCACGGTACGGTAATACCTCGGTATGAATGGCACGGTACGGTATTTATTGAATCATTTACAGGAAAAACAAAACTAATGAAGAGACTCGGAAAAAAATACCAGAAGTGTTTATTAAACAGTATACATTTTTTCTAAATAAAGTTTAATTTACAAACCACTGGACTTATAAACTTACTTAAAAACACAAGACGTTTCAGTGTTCATCCAAACACCTTCATCGGTTGTTTGGTGCACAGGAAGTAACTCTGGCAAATGTAGACACAAAAGGGTCACATGATCTAAATCACATGACAGGTGTTAGTCCAATTGTGTGCCAGAGAAAATGGTGCTCCATCAGCCCAGGCGTGGCCATCATCCTTTGCGGTCTGTTGTCGCTACAGATCCAGTAATGCGGAAATGGCGGGTGCTGCTATTAGCGTCGAAGGAAAAGATACAGTGGCGTGAAAAACTATTTGCCCCCTTCCTGATTTCTTATTCTTTTGCATGTTTGTCACACTTAAATGTTTCTGCTCATCAAAAACCGTTAACTATTAGTCAAAGATAACATAATTGAACACAAAATGCAGTTTTTAAATGAAGGTTTACATTATTAAGGGAGAAAAAAAAGTCCAAATCTACATGGCCCTGTGTGAAAAAGTGATTGCCCCCCTTGTTAAAAAATAACTTAACTGTGGTTTATCACACCTGAGTTCAATTTCTGTAGTCACCCCCAGGCCTGATTACTGCCACACCTGTTTCAATCAAGAAATCACTTAAATAGGAGCTACCTGACACAGAGAAGTAGACCAAAAGCACCTCAAAAGCTAGACATCATGCCAAGATCCAAAGAAATTCAGGAACAAATGAGAACAAAAGTAATTGAGATCTATCAGTCTGGTAAAGGTTATAAAGCCATTTCTAAAGCTTTGGGACTCCAGCGAACCACAGTGAGAGCCATTATCCACAAATGGCAAAAACATGGAACAGTGGTGAACCTTCCCAGGAGTGGCCGGTCGACCAAAATTACCCCAAGAGCGCAGAGACAACTCATCCGAGATGCCACAAAAGACCCCAGGACAACATCTAAAGAACTGCAGGCCTCACTTGCCTCAATTAAGGTCAGTGTTCACGACTCCACCATAAGAAAGAGACTGGGCAAAAACGGCCTGCATGGCAGATTTCCAAGGCGCAAACCACTTTTAAGCAAAAAGAACATTAAGGCTCGTCTCAATTTTGCTAAAAACATCTCAATGATTGCCAAGACTTTTAGGAAAATACCTTGTGGACCGACAAGAGAAAAGTTGAACTTTTTGGAAGGTGCGTGTCCCGTTACATCTGGCGTAAAAGTAACACAGCATTTCAGAAAAAGAACATCATGCCAACAGTAAAATATTGTGGTGGTAGTGTGATGGTCTGGGGTTGTTTTGCTGCTTCAGGACCTGGAAGGCTTGCTGTGATAGATGGAACCATGAATTCTACTGTCTACCAAAAAATCCTGAAGGAGAATGTCCGGCCATCTGTTTGTCAAACTCAAGCTGAAGCGATCTTGGGTGCTGCAGCAGGACAATGACCCAAAACACGACAGCAAATCCACCTCTGAATGGCTGAAGAAAAACAAAATGAAGACTTTGGAGTGGCCTAGTCAAAGTCCTGACCTGAATCCTATTGAGATGTTGTGGCATGACCTTAAAAAGGCGGTTCATGCTAGAAAACCCTCAAATAAAGCTGAATTACAACAATTCTGCAAAGATGAGTGGGCCAAAATTCCTCCAGAGCGCTGTAAAAGACTCGTTGCAAGTTATCGCAAACGCTTGATTGCAGTTATTGCTGCTAAGGGTGGCCCAGCCAGTTATTAGGTTCAGGGGGCAATTACTTTTTCACACAGGGCCATGTAGGTTTGGATTTTTTTTCTCCCTAAATAATAAAACCCCTCATTTAAAAACTGCATTTTGTGTTTACTTGTGTTATCATTGACTAATAGTTAAATGTGTTTGATGATCAGAAACATTTTGTGTGACAAACATGCAAAAGAATAAGAAATCAGGAGGGGGGCAAATAGTTTTTCACACCACTGTATGTAAAGAGTAATTAATCATTACACCTGGGCTGATGGGAATTGTAGTTCCCGCTACCTCCCGTTCGCTCCATTCGCCTGAGCAAACTTTTCTCAGAAGACCTATAGTTTTATCGAGTCATGTGACCACGGTAATATCGAAAAAAATTGTTATTGCAGTACGACGGTATATACAATACCGTTACATCCCTAATATCTTTACATTCCAAAACCAGCCTCAAAAAATGTCTGCCTGCATGTATTGTATGTCTGTCCGGCCAGATTGCGTCAGAGCATCACGCAAAACTGGCTGAACAAAAGTTAATTTAAGTTTAACCTGTAACATAAGTAAAATCAAATGCTGGATAAAAGCGATGTTATGAATAAAAGATTTAATAATCTTCATTAAAATAAGCTACTTGCTCAGTGTAAACAAACACTGAATATTTTTACTGGAATTACCTAATATTTTAACAGCAATATAATAAGTAGCAATAAGTGAATGTTTGCATGCTGGAGTCATTTTAAGACAAAATGTAATCTTTATTTCTCATCAATTTCTCATCTGTGATTCACTCTCTGATTACTGCCCAGGGAGTTTATTTTGCTGATGATGAAAGAAGTACAACTTAGGTGTAAGATACTCAACTTTACAAAATTGTGCTGCGCAGAAATACAGGCAGACATGCACTTGGGCTTCAACCTGAAATAATAAATAAAAGTTATTATTATTTATATGTTACTTCAATTTGTACTCTCCTAATTCTGGAACATTTTTATGCTAATGAAACAATAAGGGATTTTCATGCTAAAAATTAAGATGCATTTCAGCCAAGTCAACACCAGGCAAAGCATTGTAGCTCATACACAACTGTCAAACATCCTTTAAGGATCCAGGCTTCCAGGACCCTACATTCTATGGTCATCCAAAAAATTAAGAATATTATAAGAATGGGAAATCTCATTACAGCATCAATGTGCAGGCAATAATAATATATTGCTGTGCAGTTTAAAGGTTCATTTCACAATATAGGGCAACTCATTAGTCTTACTCACTATCAAGATATTGAGGCTGGCAATGTCATAACCATAATATTGCACCTGAATGGTTAGGCTTTGCTCATAGCTCTAAGATTTTTTCAAACTACAGTATATATTGTCCCACAAATATGCACGGAGTGGATGTTTACCACTAGCAACTCCCTTTATCACTACTTACTCTCTGCAAATAAATATAGACAATGAGTTTTCATTGGGTTATTATATTTAAACGGCAATTCCATTGAGTGTTGTTTGTATACAGTAGTGCTTTGAACAATGATCATTGTCATAAAGGAATCATAATTATCATCTTGTCCCTGATGAGCAAGCCAATGGTGATGGAGAAAAGGAAAAACTCCAAAAGGAACCAGACTCTACAGGGAATCTATTCTCATTTGGGTGATAGCAGGGATTGATCTGCATCCCAAGCAGACCACACAGGATGTCCTCCGCAGTAAGCCAGTGGGAATTTAATGCAACGAGATGTGTACCAGGATGAGTCAGACAGGTCCTGAGGGCAGAGGGGGTCTGGATCGCTGGCAGCTCAGGAGCACCATGTGTATTATGCCATGACATGCCTATTAGGTGTTTCAGGAGCCATGACGTAAGGTGGAGTTGTGTCATGGTTTAAACCATGATGTTCATATGACATTTATTGTACTCAACTGCAAAATGTCTTGTCTATTTATAGCCTGTGTTTGAGATTGTTGTTTGCCTTGCACTTCTTGTATTTTTGTCATTGTTCCTATTGTGAGCTTGATTAGTTCATTGTTACTGTACAGTATAGTTCACAGGTTTTCTGTTTAATTCACTGTTGTCTTTGTTTGGTGTCTTGCTCATTTACAGTTTTTAGCATGTGAAGGTGTTTAGCCATGATAATTTAGAAAATAAAATGCCAAATAACAGTCTTTTATACCATACTTCTTTTTATGTTTTGTCCATTTTTAGTTTTTGTACTTTATTACTATTATATTTTTATTTGACAGTTTTTGTTTGGCAGAATGTCATTTGGCGTTTTTTTTTTTTTAATGTACCGTGTAACTTACCTTTAATTGGTACTCAAGCAGATAAATTTTTCTTTGTCTCATGTTTTTTTATTATTATTATTACTTTTAGCACTTTTAACTTTGTCATTTTAACCCTGAAATGCTCGTTTTGCAGATACTTGTAAAGAAGGGGTATTTTTCCCTACATTTTATAATTTCAAATTTGTTTAGTTTTTTGTGTTGGCTACTGAGTAAAACTCAGTCTGCAAGCCCTAAATTTATATTACAGTTATCACTAAGCAAAAATATGAAAATTGTTAGATTTGGACCGTTGTTGTTGTTGTTGTGAATTAATTAGTGGGGAAAGCCCAAAAAATTAAGTAATTTGTAATTAAGTAATTAAATGCAGTATTTGATTTGTTGATGCTGGTGGAGAAGTACAGAGAAGGTAATAAAGAATTGCATTGTGTCTTTGTAGATTTAGAGAAAGTGTATGACAGTGTGCCGAGAGAGGAGATGTGGTGTTGTATGAGGAAGTCTGGAGTGGCACAGGACAAGTATAAGAATCCTAAGATGTGCTGTAGGTGTGACAGAAGAGTTCAAGGTGAAAGTGGGTCTGCATCAAGGATTGGCTCTAAGCCCCTTTTTGTTTGCTCTGGTGATGGACAGGATGACAGATGAGGTAAGACAGGAGTCTCCATGGACTATGATGTTTGCAGATGACATTGTGCTTGTAGCGAGAGCATTGAACAGGTGGAGGAAAATTTGGAGAGGTGGAGGTATGCTCTGGAAAGCAGAGGAATGAAGGTTAGCCGTAGCAAGATGGAATACGTGTGTGAATGAGAGGGACCCAAGAGGAACAGTGAGGCTAAAGGGAGCAGAGGTAAAGAAGGTGCAGGATTTTAAGTACTTAGGGTCAACGGTCCAGAGCAACAGAGAGTGTTGAGAGGTGGGTACAGGCAGGTTGGAGAAAAGTGTCAGGTGTGTTGTGCGATAAAAGAGTACCAGCGAGAATGAAAGTAAAGGTGTACAGGACAGTGGTGAGATCAGCGATGCTCTATGGCTTAGAGACAGTGGCACTGAAGAAAAGACAGAAGACAGGGTTGGAGGTAGCAAAGCTGAAGATTTTGAGGTTCTTTTTGGGAGTGACAAGGATGGATAGGATCAAGAATGAGTTCATCAGAGGGACAACCCATGTTAGATGTTTTGGAGATCAGTCAGAGAGGCCAGATTGAGGTGGTTTGGATATGTTCAGAGGAGAGATTGTGAATATATCGGTAGAAGGATGCTGAGGTTGGAACTGCCAGGCAGGAGGTCTAGATGAAGACCAAAGAGGAGATTTATGGATGCAGTGAGAGAGGACATGAAGTTAGTTGGTGTGAGAGAAGAGGATGCAGAGGATAGGGTTAGATGGAGGCAGATGATTCGCTGTGGCGACCCCCTTTATAAACAGAAAGACAAAGAAGAAGAAGATATAAAAATTTATTCAAATATTGGTAAATATATAAGCATTCTATATTCTGATAGTGTAGACAAGGGTTTACATTACATATATTTTGATTCATTAATTCATGTTATAGTTACTATTTATTATTATTATTATTATTATTCTTTTGGATTTCTAAATTGTTTTGTTTAGAACCTACACTATGTTTCAATTTGAAAGTATAAAAAATATTTTATAAAGAACAGTAAAGAGCATATACGATAAAGAAGATGAAAAGGAAGAGGAAGAATGCCTTTATTGTCCTTATATATTGTATAAAACAAAATTAGTATTGCTACTTTGATGAGGCATTTCAAAATTAGGACACAGAAAAATATACAAGAATAGATACTGTGATTAGACCAGAGAATAATGCCTGTGCCATCAGGGAAGACATATTCCATTGATGTTATATTCTTGTCATTGAGTACATTCAGCTGATTTACTTTTATTGCCATCTAAAATTGCTGAGACTAGACCTAAGCACCTGAAACAACCACAAATCATAAATCCAGAGGCTTGTACTGTACAAGTGGGCATGATGGGTGCATCACTTCATGTGCTTTCCATCCTACCCTCAGGCACTCATCAGAATAGGGTCAATATGGACTCATCAGACCACCTTTTTCTTTCAAGTTCAATCTTTATGCTCCCTAACAAAACGAAGCCAGAGAGAGAGAGAGAGAGAGAGAGGATGAGGAATCAAAAAAGTATGAAACAAAAATGTTGATTTTACAGAATGTTTTGATTGGTTTTGAGTCCCGCTATGTATGAAACATAAAGATATAGATGAAACAGTTCTGATAAATCTACGGACAAAACCTTTCTTTTAGTTCTATAAATAAAATTAAGTCTTGGTGTGTGTGTGTGTGTGTGTGTGTGTGTGTGTATATATATATAAAGAGAGAGAGAGAGAGAACAGAAGAGCAATTTCAGGAAGCCGGTCAATCCGGAGCAGCACCTGGTGGTGTGTCTAAGGTAGAATTATCCGAAAACACATTGATAAATGAATGAAAAGCTCTAGCTCACAGGTGCACCATGAGCATTTGACAACAGTGTTGCAATCTGAAAGACACAATCAAGCCAAGAACAGAGGGTTTTAATTACTCTGTGTAATATTTAGACAAATTCTTAATCACATCTGGCACACACATGATTTTGCATACCATAGGCTCACTTGCCAGTAGGTTTTCCCAAAGATTAGCCCAATTGCAGTCTTCCATGTTAGATGCTTTTGACTGACGTTCCAACAAGCTGCATTGTGATTGGTCTGAGGCATGCTTGTTGCTTGCAAAAAGTTGGTAAAATCCCATACAAATACTGTACAGCTTTTCTCCAGAGGTGGAAAGTAACGGATTACATTTACTCGCGTTACTGTAATTGAGTAGTTTTTTTTGTGTATTTCTACTTTTTAAAGTAGTTTTCAAAATCAGTAATTTTACTTTTACTTAAGTACGTTTTGTTTGAAGTATTGTAATTCGCTACATTTTAAATCATATTCGCTACTGAGTAAAAAATAAATGAATGAAAATGCTAAAATAATAAAAAATATATTATCCTTTGTATAAATGCTCCGTTGCGCTCGCGTGTGTGTATCATGTCCTGGTCGCGCGCCGCTCCATACTCCATTCCAGGTTTTCTGACTGTCTCCACATCGGCATCTACCTGACCTTCCACACGGTCGCTTCCGCCCTGAGAGTGACGTCCTCGACTAGCGCGACCATTTATAAACCGTAGAGAGACGCGGGGAAGAGGAAAGAGGTTGTGATTTTGGCGTTTTGATATTTGGTTGTGTATTCCAGTTTGACTTTTTGCCTCCAATTGACTTTGATTATTGCTTTGTCCCTTTGGTTTGGTTGGTCTTTGTATATATTATTTCACTGTTTTTGGTTTAGGGAGTCCGGGAAGGTACCTGTATTTTTGTTTGTGTGTTTTTTTTTTTTTTTTTTGCAGGTAATCTAGCTACTAAATATAAATACCATTTTGTTTATTATTTTGGCCTGGGTCCACCCTGAATCTGATCCTCCTCCTCCTGTTGTATGTGTGTGTGTGTGTGTGTGTGTGTGTGTGTGTGTGTGTGTGTGTGTGTGTGTGTTTGTGTGTGTGTGTGTGTATTTTTTGTATATACAAACCTCATTATTTCATTAGTTAATGATTGGATCTAGTTCTTTCTGCCATATACCACCATTTCCATACAGTTTAAAATAGAACCCTGAACCAGTCTTTTGCTGCATGGCCCTAGACTGGGACGTAACACCATATTTAAGTGACCACTTTGATTTTCAAGACAACAGCTTTATTATGCAAAGGTGTTCCTTCAGTTCCATCTTTTTTGAACTACACTAGAATGCCTCATCCCACCCCCGCTGTTAAAAAAATAAAAAAGTAACTCGGTAACTTTTACTCTGAGTAAAATTTTTTATGTGCTACTTTTTACTTTTACTTGAGTAGATTTTTATAATGGTAACTTTACTTGTACTTAAGTAAAATTTCACTGAAGTAACAGTACTTGTACTTGAGTACAAAATTTTATTACTCTTTCCACCTCTGCTTTTCTCACAGTGAAATTCCATCGTTGATGTAAATGTTCTATTGGTAGGTAATTGATTAAAAAAATATTATTCACATAAGAAATATTGCATGGGAACTTTAGGCCATTTATAAAGAAACACACCACCCATTAAACATGGGCACTTAAAATGCACATATGCCAATATACACAAATAAGATAAACTCTCTTTTTTTTTTTTTTACCTATTTCCATGACCTATTATTATTATTGTTGTTGTTGCTATTGCATCTTTAATTAGATCCATGGATTATCTTGAATACAAGGCAAGAACAATATATTAGCAATGCATTAGCATGTACATTTTAGAGTCCCCATAACATCTACCTTGACAGGTCTTGGCGAACTAGAAAAAGCACAAACTGACGCTGGGAGAACATTCAGAACCCTATCTAGATAGGAACTCCTGAAAGTAGTAGTACTGTTGGTGGTATTTACATGGCAACTCCTGGTTGTTAAACTCCTAGTAAAATGCACAATTTCAGATTTACACAGTCATGGTCCACATCTGAAAGAAAAACTAGAACAGTGCACAGAGCACTGCTTTGGACTGCGTCTTGACATTTTCCTGATTTAGGTAATGGGAGTGGGCTGAACACAAGCTGTCATTTGAGAAATGAAGGTCTGGAATACCAAACCAATGGGATGGAATAAATGAGCAAACATCAAGAGGTGAAGGAAAAAATAACCTGTCTGTTGCCTAGGTAACAGGTCTATGGAGACAGTGTGACTGGTTTGATTTACGGGAGTAGGGGGATTGGCTTGAAGTTGTACCTCCTATGACAGGTGTCATCTACCTGTGACCTGCCTTCTCCAGGTTTTATGATATAGAGCTAAATACTGTAAGATCTAGAATGATACGTATTATTAATCTGAAAAGGAAACCATAAAGACCCATCACAGCTGCACTGATTATTATAGCAGAGCAGCATTTAACTTTAGTCCAACAAATATTTATTGCCCAGCCACACATAGATACATGATCAACATATCATATAAACACAACATTAAAACGGAATAAATTTTAAGTGACCCATTCTTATTCATTAATGTCTCTTAAGTAGCAGCTTGATTCTGATCAAGGTCACAATTGATCTGGAGCTTATTATTAGAACTATTAAAAATAAGGGTACATCAGGAATGTTCTACCAAGCTTGTTTTTGTTACCAGTTGTGACCCAAAATTCCCTACTGCCTTTGGCTATTAAGATGGTTATTCTAATAATAAATATTTACTGTACATTACATTGACCTATAGCTGTTTCCATCTCTAAAGCCTAGTGTATTTGTGGATGAGTTATTTCTAATAATCATTTTGACAGTTTGACAGAATGACGATTTCACACAATTTAATTTTCAGAAATGTTATCTGTGTTAATAATGCATTTCCAGTAATAAAATGTATTAAAATGGTTATCATATAAACAGAACAAGTTGTGGATAAAAAGGAGCGACCTGTGTTACTGAGTGGTTGTATTTGAAGAGTTTTGCATTTTGAAGTTTGCCCTGATCCTATTCTTTTTAAATCCACATACAATGAGACATGAAGTGCAGCTGCCACCGCATATTTTCTATGGTTTGTTGCCACATACATATATGACATGAGATAGCAACAAATAGGATTCACTTCAAGCACCTCCTAGACAGAGAGAGAGAGAGAGAGAGAGAGAGCACAAAAACAATAATAAAGTCAATCTTTTGGAGTGTTAAATCACTGAGACTTATGTTGCTATGGAAAATTCCCCATAGAAACACAAAGAATGTGAAGCTTTACAGAGCCTGATATATGCATTTTAGTAGCCTGTAGGTTGTACGTGTGAAAAAATAATGGCCAGCATTAATATAGTACAATGAGAATCTGAATATACCATGATGTTTAAATTGAGCATAAGAAGGCTAAACACTTTTATACCTGTAAGCTTTGAGGGAAGTAGATAGCTTTTGAAGTTAAAAGAACGTATATCACAAATAATTCCTAAAAAACCCAATGCTTTAACATCCTACAAATCATGCTTGTTGCTAAGTTACAATTTTTTTTAATGATAAAAATGTACTTTTCATATGCTGCATACATTACACTTTGCTTTACTTAAGGGAAATAAATAGTAGGAATAGTTAGTAACAGGAAATAGTAGAAAGATGTTGAACCTACTAGAAGGACTGAAAGGCACGAAAAAATAATGGCCAGCATTAATATAGTACAATGAGAATCTGAATATACCATGATGTTTAAATTGAGCATAAGAAGGCTAAACATGTATTGCAAATTATAGAAATATTGTGTTTTGTTTGGAGGCCAAGGGGTAGCTTTCACTGATAAGTGGCTTGACAAGTACAAGATAGAGACTAAATCAAGTTTATAAATGGATTTGTTCAATCTCACTTGGCATTTAATTAGTTTACTTGTACCTTTGGGCAGAGTAGACTTTTAAAAGGGTTAAAGAAAATAACTACTTTTATACCTGTAAGCTTTGAGGGAAGTAGATGGCTTTTGAAGTTACAGTAAAAGAACGTATATCACAAATAATTCCTAAAAAAAAAACAATGTTTTAACATCCTACAAATCATGCTTGTTGCTAAATCCTTTTTTTTTTTTTCAAACTTAAAATTTTGTTCAAATAAAAACAGAACTATTGTTCTGTATAAGATAAACCTGACATTTTAGTAATATCCTTCATACTAGAATGCTTAAACCTCTCTTACTAAGATAGTTTATATTTAATATTAAATGAGACTCTGTACACTCCACAGACTGAGTGAGGCTGGAAATTAAAATTAAATTTCTCTTAGTAATTGAGAGATAATAATCAAGATATATGGTTTGAATGGACTCGTACCTTCCCTTGTATGTATGCATTATTCCTTATGACAGAACCCTTGATAAGTTAAAACACTAATCAAATTTGAAGATTAGCTCTTGTCTTGTGATAAGCACATTGCAAGTTAGCCATGATAAGGATTTTTAGACCTTATTTTTTATTTATCATTTATTTACAATTTTTTCATAGGCATGGGTTGTTTAAAAGCTAGCTGCTGCAAAATGATAGATACTTCTTCAGTAGCATTATTACATCTCAGTTTTATGCAACATATTTTTGCATTAGTTTAAAAAATAAATAAATAAATAAGTACATAAAAAAGCACCTTTGCACTTGTAGTCAGTTTCATTAATGTTTGAACAGTGACATAATAATTTTACTTTTGACTATGTACATAAAAGTAACAGATTTAAAATCTCTCTTTCTCTCTCTCTATAGAAATATATACACAGTATAAAAATGTGTCTGTATACAGACTGCAGTGAAGAGGTACCAATTTGCTTTGTCAAACAAAGCAGTATACAAATTGCCTTCAATTACAGTGATGCAATATAAAGGTAAGTGTGAATTTAGAGACTATAGAGTGTTTATCTGAATCATGAATTATTGAGTATGTTATGTATGCTTTAAAAATGATGCAGAAGTCTTTTAAGCCTCTAGATTTTTACACTTCTACTTAAAATGTATGGAAATCTTTTCTACTCTAAGCTATCCGCTGAAAATAGGCAGTGAAATATGAAAGCAGTTTCTCAGCTGGTCACCACAATGCCTCTAGCTGTTTTTGACTCCTGTGTGACACTAGTGCTGATGGGTAAATAATTGCAACAATGTACTGTACATTTAATTCACCCATAACAAGCCCATTCATCTCCAAAGAGTTTCAAATGTAAATCTTGTGACTACAGAATTTCTCCCCAGTTATTAGCTCAGCCAAACATAAACTAATAATAACTACATAGGGGCTAATGATCTGATTCTTTTTCTTTTTTTTGTTGAGACATTACAGGCAAATGATAATCAGATGTTAATCAACTAACCTGTAATTAACTTGTCTTGTGCATAAAGCTTTTGAGCTGGAATGATAGAGTTTTGAAGTTCATTAAACTGTACCTTTGTGATCAAGGTGATTACACTGTGAAATTGCCTGTTAAGTTTAATCAACGTAATTACTTTTTGTGAAAGAGTTCTGAGCTATTTATATATACATGCCCACACGGATGCATTCAAGCAAGTCATGGATCTGACTATTAATCAAGTATTAACCAAATATTGGAAAAATGTTAGTAAAATGGGAGAATATGACCAAAAAAAGCAACCAAGTGGGTGGAAATCTAGCTATGTGAAAATGCTAGTGTTAAGTCAGTGTGGTTTTGTTTTTTGTCTTTGTTTACCGCCACATCGAGAACAAGCAATCCTCTCCAAGGAAACAAAAAAACCATGCTATTACTGACAATGCAATTAGTGTTTCCTTGTTGTTACTTTTTTTTCAAGATGCATTACAAACTTTATGTAGGTGGCATACACATGGGAAAAACTGTATCTTCTTATCTTTTTTTTTTTGAGAGAGAGAGAGAGAGAGAGAGAGAGAGAGAGAGAGAGAATGTCAATATTATTAGCTGTACAGTAATTGCAAGCAGCCTGCAGCAACAGTGACAGTGTAAGTTTGATAGTAAACCATTTTGATTACAAACCAAAAAATTGTTCATTTAAACCTAGCACAGTGTGGAATTTTTTGTTTCATTTAAGGTACTTGATATATTTAATAACAAATACAGCTTAAAGTGATCATGTTGCTCAAAACTAGTGAATTAGAAACACAATCTGACATAAACAGGAAAAACTACACTCATAAGCAAGATACAGGGATGCATTTAGTGTCTGTCTTCCATTATTTCTATCTATAATAATATCTTTCATAACATTATTTAAGAAAGATTTGTCCATCAACTGCGGCGGCACGGTGGTGTAGTGGTTAGCACTGTCGCCTTGCACCTCCAGGGTCTGGGTTCGATTCCTGGCCAGGCTCGATTCCCGTCTCTGTGTGCATGGAGTTTGCATGTCCTCCCCATGCTTGGTGGGTTTCCTCCAGGTACTCCGGTTTCCTCCCACAGTCCAAAGACATGCAGATTAGGCTAATTGGCGTTTCCAAATTGACCATAGTGTGTGTGTGTGTGTGTGTGTGTGTGCTCTGCGATGGATTGGCACGCTGTCCAGGGTGTACCCTGCCTCGTGCCCTGAGTCTCCTG
This sequence comes from Channallabes apus, assembly GCA_030522415.1. Lineage (NCBI taxonomy): Eukaryota > Metazoa > Chordata > Actinopteri > Siluriformes > Clariidae > Channallabes > Channallabes apus. The sequence goes on from CM060120.1 coordinate 22,354,995, forward strand.
GGATAGGCTCCAGGTCCCCGCGACCCTAAAGACAGGATAAAGCGGTATAGAAGAGGAATGAATGAATGAATTGTCCATCAACTTAGCATTTTTACAGTATAAATACGTTTTAATTTGAATATGCTGAGCAACATGTTTCACAGTTGTTTCAAATTCACAGTTGTAAATAAGAAACCTGTTCTTAATCTGTCTTGCCTGGTTAAATAAAGGTAAAAAAAAAAAAAAAAAAGACAAATAGCACTGGTAAAGAATTTGAACTATTTTAGTTTTGTGCAATGCTACCTTTTTTAACATGTATAATATTTGTCTATTTGTCATTTATAGGATGTTTTGTTACAGTATATTTATATTTCTCATAATCAACAATGATTTTAAATTTGGTTACTTTATATATCCAAATGTACTTCCCTCTTAAAGAAATCATAACATTCCTCATAAAAAAAAGGAAACAGAACAGAAATGCACTTTTCATCTATTTTCTCCCAACTGTGATTAAATGAAAAGGCTAACACATGCTTCCTCTGAGAAATGTGAAGTGAGTCAAACAAATCTTTTGAATAGCTACAGTACTTAGGCTGTGTCATAGGACAGTACAATATTCTCAAAGAAAAGCTCTGTCTGCCCACTTCTGCACAGAGGCGTTTAAAGATACCCCTGTTGGGTAGGGTAGCTGTGATTGACAGGTTATAAAGTATGCCAAGTTACATTTTTTTTAATGATAAAAATTTACTTTTCATATGCTGCATACATTGCACTTTGCTTTACTTAAGGGAAATAAATAGTAGGAATAGTTAGTAACAGGAAATAGTAGAAATATTTTGAACCTACTAGAAGGTAGTTTAAACATAAGGCTGCATACCTGGTGGAAACTAAGTCCATCTACAATTAAACTGAACTATAATAGAAGTTTAATACATTCTACTGGTACACAATATATATTTACCAAAGTGTTAGAAAAATAGCACATGCACACACACACACACACACACACGCACACGCACGCACATGCACAAACACGCACACACTTTCATTTAATTAATTAAGCATAGAGTCAAATCCCCTGGTTCTGTGTTCTCTATCTGAATGGGAAGTTAATTTTCACAACTGAATGGTGGTCAGGATGAGGTGATTCTAAAGGGAAAAAATGAGTCGGGTTAAATTGTTCTCCCACATCAGATCATTATAGTTCTGTGAGTACATCTGAGTAAACAGAGAACTACATCAAATAATAATTCAACACCAGGTAAAAATTCTATTCTATTCTATTCTATTCTATTCTATTCTATTCTATTCTATTCGATTCGATTTGTCTGCCACTTTTAGCACTTTTGACATTTTCACAAAACAACTTTACAGAAGAAAATCCCAATCTGGATATAAACCATCAGTGTGTACTTTATAAAACTGCTCACAGTCAGTATAAAAGACACTGCATAAGTTGGAACAAAAAACTGGTTGTTTGCCAGTTGACAAATAAATCAGCAGGTGCAGATTACTAACTGCTAAGATCAAAACAAAGCAGCTAAGCTGCCGTGTATAATCAAAGAAAATTACTTGGAGCGTAAATTGTTGCACCTAAGAATCAATTGTCTTCTAGCTCATAGTTTCCTTGTTTTAAATACATCTTTTTTATACTTAAAACCTTTGCTTGAAGTCATAATTTGAGCCATTTCTCAGTAATATTTAATAATCTCTTTTGTCTTGACACATCAAAATTGAAGAGAAGTAAAAATTTTTGCTTCTCTTTTCACTGATAATTGTCTTTGCTTTCAAAAAGTTGAAATAGTGGTTAAAGCATATCTGAATGTCAAAAACCAAAGCACATTAATTGGTAACTATACTTTCATGATGAAAAGTGAGACCACTTAGTGGTAGTGGACAATAATTCCCAGCAGAGCATCTGAAAACGTGGTCTTGTTAAAGATGTTGTTATCTAGTTATTCCTTCTTTCTTTTTCTGCCTTTTATTTAATTTATCAACTAATAGTTAACTTAATTACAGTATACAGTACATCACACTATTTAAACTTTTAGACTATCATGTGGCTATTTATTCACAGAGGTGGAAAGTAACGAATTACATTTACTCGCGTTACTGTAATTGAGGAGCTTTTTTGTGTATTTCTACTTTTTAAAGTAATATAGTTTTCAAAATCTGTAATTTTACTTTTACTTAAGTACGTTTTGTTTGAAGTATTGTAATTCGCTACATTTTAAATCATATTCGCTACTGAGTAAAAACTAAATGAATGAAAATGCTAAAATAATAAAAAAAATATATTATCCTTTGTATAAATGCTCCGTTGCGCCACGTGTGTGTATCATGTCCTGGTTGCGCGCCGCTGCAGACTCCACTCCAGGTTTTCTGACTGTCTCCACATCGGCATCTCCCTGACCTTCCACACTGTCGCTTCCGCCCTGAGAGTGACGTCATCGACTAGCGCGACCATATATAAACCGGAGAGAGGAAAGAGGTTTTGATATTTGGTTGTGTATTCCGGTTTTTACTTTTTGCCACCCATTAACTTTAATTATTGCTTTGTCCCTTTGGTTTGGTTGGTCTTTGTATATATTTGTAGATAATTTCACTGTTTTTGGTTTAGGGAGTCCGGGAAGGTACCTGTATTTTTGTTTGTGTTTTTTTTTTTTTTTTTGCAGGTAATCTAGCTACTAAATATAAATACCATTTTGTTTATTATTTTGGCCTGGGTCCACCCTGAATCTGATCCTCCTCCTGTTGTGTGTGTGTGTGTGTGTGTGTGTGTGTGTGTGTGTGTGTGTGTGTGTATACACAAACCTCATTATTTCATCAGTTAATGATTGGATCTAGTTCTTTCTGCCAAATACCACCATTTCCATACAGTTTAAAATAGAACCCTGAACCATTCTTTTGCTAGACTGGGATGTAACACCATATTTACTGTAAGTGACCACTTTGATTTTCAAGCACAACAAAGACAACAGCTTTATTATGCAAAGGTGTTCCTTCAGTTAAAAACAACTAGTTTGAGATTTATATCTGCTCATCTTTTTTGAACTACGGTAGAATGCCTCATCCCACCCCCGCTGTTAAAAAAATAAAAAAGTAACTCGGTAACTCTTACTCTGAGTAAATTTTTTAATGAGCTACTTTTTACTTTTACTTGAGTAGATTTTTATAATGGTAACTTTACTTGTACTTAAGTAAAATTTCACTGAAGTAACAGTACTTGTACTTGAGTACAAAATTTTATTACTCTTTCCACCTCTGTTTATTCATTAAGTGCAGCAATTCAGAATTCAGGTGTAAATTATTATTAATTTTTTTAAAATATAAATTTAGGCTGTTCAAATCTCAAAATACCCAGCAATTTTGTCTAAGATGTACTATTTTCATCATTTTACATCCTCTGCATTTACTGCTGACAGCTTCAGCATCAAGCAAAGTTCATGGCACTAAGAAAATTCTCTTTCACAACTTGGTCATTGCTTCCCATAAAAGGGTGCAATGACAGAAATGATTATTGATTGGAAACTTGTTTGCTGTGTGTAAAGCAAAATGCTTTAATGGAGAATTATTAGATAAAATGTACACATTCTTTTAATCCAAAATTTTATTTAATTTTATGTCTGTATACCCCTTTATTAAGGGGTTGGGGGTGTTAACAATGCAACACCTCCAGTCACTTAACAAATTCAGTATTAAAGATCAATACTCTGTTTATTAAAAAAAAAAAAAAAACGAGCAAGAAATGATGCAGGCTCATACCAATGGTAATAGGCAAAAACACACATAATGATGACCCAGAGTCATTAATTCTCACTGTTATGTGTTGAATGCAGTGCGAATGCAGGCCAAATTAGCAAGGTGAAACTAATGGAAGGTAATTAGACACTTCTCTGCGGGTACTCTAGTACTCTGAGGATAGTGCTCTCTGGTGGCAAACTGTGACAATTTCATTTGAAGTTGGCATTTACACTAGTACTTTGCACTAGGTTTGCAAATGTGTTGTACAGTAATTGCATATCTGTTCTTAATATACATTATCTGTTCTAAAATGCATTTATCTATTTACAGTGGTGTGAAAAACTATTTGCCCCCTTCCTGATTTCTTATTCTTTTGCATGTTTGTCACACTTAAATGTTTCTGCTCATTAAAAACCGTTAACTATTAGTCAAAGATAACATAATTGAACACAAAATGCAGTTTTTAAATGAAGGTTTACGTTATTAAGGGAGAAAAAAAACTCCAAATCTACATGGCCCTGTGTGAAAAAGTGATTGCCCCCCTTGTTAAAAAATAACTTAACTGTGGTTTATCACACCTGAGTTCAATTTCTGTAGTCACCCCCAGGCCTGATTACTGTCACACCTGTTTCAATCAAGAAATCACTTAAATAGGAGCTACCTGACACAGAGAAGTAGACCAAAAGCACCTCAAAAGCTAGATATCATGCCAAGATCCAAAGAAATTCAGGAACAAATGAGAACAAAAGTAATTGAGATCTACAGTATCAGTCTGGTAAAGGTTATAAAGCCATTTCTAAAGCTTTGGGACTCCAGCGAACCACAGTGAGAGCCATTATCCACAAATGGCGAAAACATGGAACAGTGGTGAACCTTCCCAGGAGTGGCCGGCCGACCAAAATTACCCCAAGAGCGCAGAGACAACTCATCCGAGAGGCCACAAAAGACCCCAGGACAACATCTAAAGAACTGCAGGCCTCACTTGCCTCAATTAAGGTCACTGTTCACGACTCCACCATAAGAAAGAGACTGGGCAAAAACGGCCTGCATGGCAGATTTAAAAGGCACAAACCACTTTTAAGCAAAAAGAACATTAAGGCTCGTCTCAATTTTGCTAAAAAGCATCTCAATGATTGCCAAGACTTTTGGGAAAATACCTTGTGGACCGACGAGACAAAAGCTGAACTTTTTAGAAGGTGCGTGTCCCGTTACATCTGGCGTAAAAGTAACACAGCATTTCAGAAAAAGAACATCATACCAACAGTAAAATATGGTGGTGGTAGTGTGATGGTCTGGGGTTGTTTTGCTGCTTCAGGACCTGGAAGGCTTGCTGTGTAGATGGAACCATGAATTCTACTGTCTACCAAAAAATCCTGAAGGAGAATGTCCGGCCATCTGTTCGTCAACTCAAGCTGAAGCGATCTTGGGTGCTGCAGCAGGACAATGACCCAAAACACACCAGCAAATCCACCTCTGAATGGCTGAAGAAAAACAAAATGAAGACTTTGGAGTGGCCTAGTCAAAGTCCTGACCTGAATCCTATTGAGATGTTGTGGCATGACCTTAAAACGGCAGTTCATGCTAGAAAACCCTCAAATAAAGCTGAATTACAACAATTCTGCAAAGATGAGTGGGCCAAAATTCCTCCAGAGCGCTGTAAAAGACTCGTTGCAAGTTATCGCAAACGCTTGATTGCAGTTATTGCTGCTAAGGGTGGCCCAACCAGTTATTAGGTTCAGGGGGCAATTACTTTTTCACACAGGGCCATGTAGGTTTGGATTTTTTTTCTCCCTAAATAATAAAACCTTGTGTTATCTTTGACTAATAGTTAAATGTGATTGATGATCAGAAACATTTTGTGTGACAAACATGCAAAAGAATAAGAAATCAGGAGGGGGGCAAATAGTTTTTCACACCACTGTACATACTGACAAGGAAAATCTCATAAGATATTTATACAGAGGAGGTAGTACCCCCCCCCCCCCAACACACACACAATAAAAAAAATTTAAATAAATACTGGTATCGTTGCTCCAAAAGCCTGTGAAATGTTACTTAATGCCTGGTCCAGGCTAATGTCATAACAAGACAAATTGCGACAAGACTTTCAACTGAAGGATTGTATTGAAGGGGGAAAAATCATATACTGTACTGTACAGCATCCTAATGCTTGAAATGTGATGGAATTGCAAATGCAAATAACTTGAATGCGGAGGTAGAATTATCTACAGTAACTGATATAAAAATATTGTGTATCTTGATACCAAAAAGGGTTAAAACGCAATCACTTTTGTTTAGATTTCGTGAAACCTATTTTTCAAAAAGAATTGCTCTATGGTCAAGCATTTACAATTGAAATATACATTTAAAATATTGATTATCATATTTAAATACACCACTACAACCTACTGTATTATAAAATGATCTAATTGTCTAGTTTTTAAAAATAGTGCACCTTCTCAGCGCATCACAGCCTACTCAGTAAATGAAGCACAAGGTGCTAATTAGCAAATCTTCTGGTTTAGTGCCATTTCAACATGATAATGAATAATAAATATACCACGGAAAGTGAACTGTGAAAACGACAACAACAAAAAACAGCAAAAGCAAACTTTTGAAGAATGAATGGAATAGCACAGAACAAGTCTACAGAACTAAATATTTGCTTGGTGCAAATGATAATCAGCAATTAGATTTATAGATATTCAGTAGTGTACATTAATGCGTTAACTTGAGTGTGGATGGTATTACAGTGTATGTCAATATAAATACATTACCATGTATCAAACATTATATGAAAACTAAGAACATATACACAGAAATACACAATGAACTGTCATTAGAGAGACCTTTTCCAGTTTCTCCTTTAATGATATTCAGTGTGTATCAGTGTTTTATATTAGCATATTGCACAGAGGCTCAGAGATCACAGCCACTGCACTCTCTACTGTATCTTTGGACAGAAATTGTTCTCCTCCTCTAAGACCATCTTTCTCTCACTTAAATCTTAAGCTTAACCATATACTGTACTAGCTCTCTAAGATTAACTACGTATAGCTAAGATTTGTTACCCTTCATAAGACATCGTAATTTATCTGTATACCTCTTTTGCTCTACTTGATTCTAAAAATAAATAAATAATGATCAGTAGGTGCTACACCTGTGTTCTTGTAGTTAAACTGAAATGCTAATTTAATCTTTTTCCTCATGTTCCTCATAAGAAAAAAAATCCTTGTCACCTGCTACTCTTATTTGTACAGCATCACTCACTCACTCTTCATCTATACTGCTTTATTCTATATTCAGGGTCGTGAGGGCCTATCCCATGAGACTTAGGGCAAAAGGCGGGGTACACCCTAGACAGGGGGCCAATCCATCACAAGGTACACACACACATACACACTACAGGCAATTTGGGAACGGCAATTAGCCTAATCTGCATGTCTTTGGACTGTGGGAGGAAACCCACCAAGCACGGGGAGAACATGCAAACTCCATGCACACAGAGACATTTGTTAGCAGTAATACTGACAGTAATACTGTTTATGGCACTGAAATATTGTACGGCATTATGGCACAGCATGTACTTTGATGGGGCGTATATGTTTGATCCCTCCTAACTTTATCTGTCCTAGTTACAGTATGTGTTAAGTGGAACATCATGATTCTGTCAATTCTATTTTGCTTTCTTTTTCCTTTCAGTCCCATTGTTTCTTCATCTATCGATTTTCTTCATTGAAAGGCAGCATACAATGAAACAATATGACCTTTGCAGAAGTTATAGTGTCTGGTAATCTTGATTCAAAAGACCCTAAAAGAGAATCTTTCTAGCACAATTGATTTTTAAATGTTTTCTTTAAACAAAATATTTCACTATTTTAAGTTGCCGTTTAAGTTGTATCTTTAACTGTTTTTAGATCTAATTAAATCCATTTCTTAACAACATGAGGCATTTATGTTTTCAAGGAAAGTAAAAGATTATAAACAAACTCAGTATGTATTTGTGGAATTTATGGTAAACAACAATACAACAGGGCAGAATACCTGCAAAAGTACTAATTGGACATACACTATTGTGCACATTAGACTGAATGAATATTATTCCCTTTTGTTAAAAGACCTGTGTAATTAAGGCTGAGAATTTTTTATGCTATTAAAATACAAGCACTTCAGTAGCTGTCAAGCCAAGCACATGTGAACCTGTTTTAACAGTTAAATTACACAATTCTCTATTCATTTAGAAAGGAATACAACACCAGTAAATAAGCAGTAAATAGAATGATATTTTGAGACAGAGCTGTTAGTGAACAATCTTTTGGAAGAATGTTGTTAATATTTATGGTAATGCAACCATGGGGGGGGGAAGGGGATCTGACGTAAAAAATTTGCCAAATCAATGATGCGAATCACAACTATCACTTCCATACCGGATCGGTCGTGGCCCGGGTTAACAACGACCGCCACTGGTGCTGTTGGAAATGGCAGTAGTACTGTAAATACTTTCTTCCAGAAGAGGCAGGAACATAGGGTGACATATAAGAGTGGAGGCAGAAGCAGTCAAGTGGACTACATCTTGTGTCGACGTTGTAATCTGAAAGAGATCAGTGACTGCAAAGTGTTGGTAGGGGAGAGTGTAGCCAGACAACACAGAATGGTGGTGTGTAAAATAATGCTGGTGGTGAGGAAGGTGAAGAAGACAAAGGCAGAGCAGAGGACAAAGTGGTGGAAGTTGAGAAAGGAAGAATGTTGTGTAGTCTTGAGGGAGGAGTTGAGACAAGCTATGGGTGGTCAGGAGGTGCTTTTCAGTTGACAACTACAGTCAACTGGACAACTACAGTCAATGTGATCAGGGAGACAGGTAAGAGGGTACTTGGTGTATCATCAGGTAAGGGAAAAGTGGACAAGGAGACTTGGTGTGGAATGAGGACGTCCAGGAGTGTATACAGGGAAAGAGGCTAGCTAAGAAGAAGTGGGACACTGAGAGGACTGAAGAGAGTAGACAGGTGTACAGGGAGATGCAGCATAAGGTGAAGGTAGAGCTGGCAAAGGCCAAACAAAGAGCATATGAGGACTTGTATGCTAGGCTGGACAGTAAGGAGGGAGAGGTGGATCTGTACAGGTTGGCGAGGCAGACAGATAGTGAGGTGAGAAGGGCGTTGAAGAGGATGAAGAGTGAAAAGGCTGTTGGTCCTGATGACATACCTGTGGACTTATGGAAGTGCTTAGGAGAGGTGGCAGTAGAGTTTCTGACTAGTTTGTTTAACAAGACCTTGCAGATTGAGAGGATTCCAGAGGAATGGAGGAGAAGTGTATTGGTGCCGATTTTTAAGAACAAGGGAGATGTGCAGAGCTGTGGCAATTACAGAGGCATAAAGCTAATGAGCCATACAATGAAGCTGTGGGAAAGAGTAGTGGAAGCTAGGTTAAGGGCAGAGGTGAGCATTTGTGAGCAACAATATGGTTTCATGCCTAGAAAGAGTACATAAGATGCAGTATTTGCTTTGAGGATGCTGATGGAGAAATACAGAGAAGGTAAAAGAGAGTTGCATTGTGCCTTTGTAGATTTAGAGAAAGTGTTCGACAGGCTGCCGAGAGAGGAGCTGTGGTGTTGTATGAGGAAGTCTGGAATGGCAGAGAAGTATGTTAGAGTGGTGCAGGACATGTATGAGAGCGCTAAGACAGTGGTAAGATGTGTGGCAGATGTGTAGGTGTGACAGAAGAGTTCAAGGTGGATGTGGGTCTGCATCAAGCATCAGCTGTAAGCCCCTTTTTGTTTGCTCTGGTGATGGACAGGATGACAGATGAGGTTAGACAGAAGTCTCCATGGACTATGATGTTTGTAGATGACATTTTGCTTTGTAGCGAGAGCAGGGAACAAGTGGAGGAAAATTTGGAGAGGTGGAGGTACTGTATGCTCTGGAAAGCAGAGGAATGAAGGTTAGCCGCAGCAAGACGGAATACATGTGTGTGAATGAGAGGGACCCAAGAGGAACAGTGAGGCTAAAGGGAGCAGAGGTAAAGAAGGTGCAGGATTTTAAGTACTTAGGGTCAACGGTCCAGAGCAACAGAGAGTGTACAAAGGAGGTGAAGAGACGGGTGCAGGCAGGTTGGAATGGGTGGAGAAAAGTGTCAGGTGTGTTGTGCGATAAAAGAGTATCAGCGAGAAAGGAAAGGTGTACAGGACAGTGGTGAGACCAGCGATGATCTATGGCTTAGAGACAGTGGCACTGAAGAAAAGACAGGAGGCAGAGCTAGAGGTAGCAGAGCTGAAGATGTTGTTCTCTTTGGGAGTGACCAGGATGGATAGGATCAAGAATGAGTTCATCAGAGGGGCAACCCATGTTAGATGTTTTGGAGATAAAGTCAGAGAGGCCAGATTGAGGTGGTTTGGACATGTTCAGAGGAGAGATTGTGAATATATCGGTAGAAGGATGCTGAGGTTGGAACTGCCAGGCAGGAGGTCTAGAGGAAGACCAAAGAGGAGATTTATGGATGCAGTGAGAGAGGACATGAAGTTAGTTGGTGTAAGAGAACAGGATGCAGAGGATAGGTTTAGATGGAGGCAGATTATTCGCTGTGGCGACCCCTGAAATGGAACAGCCAAAAGTCAAAGAAGAAGAAGTTGTTAATATTTATGGTACAGTTTATAGAGTTTATTCCAATGCACAGTAAAGCTTTTCTAGTAGCAATAAGTGTAGTGACTGCAGAAGCGCGGGGGGCGGGGGGAGAGAGGGAGGCATCCACAAGGCCCTGAATAAAAGAGGGCCCCTGTTGTGCTACAACAGCAATGCTGAAAGCCTTTGTCACTGAATAGCACTCTCACTGGCTTGCAGTTGTATCACCAAATTCTATTGTACTGTACGTGTGGGGGATGAAAATTCAGTCCTACTGTATATACTGTATAGGGTCAGAAATTCAGTCCTATATAAACCAGCATAATCATGACCACTATCAACATAACCTACCATGTACTGAACAAACAACTTTTACTTTAAGAGTAACTTTGCATTTTGTAAACAAAACAATACATTTAAACACTACTTAGCCTGGCACCATGCTTCATGGGATTAATGGGTGATCACTACACTGTCTAATTAATCGTTTTCTGTTCCTGCCTGTGCATTTTTTTTTCATTCTAACTAACTATTAGGCAGCAAAATGGTAGAAGAAATTATAAATAATGTGTTAAAATGCAAGGATTGAGAGAGTAGGAAAAGTTTAATAATGTCCTGTGCTCCTCTTACATCTTACTTCTTATTTTGCTCGTCCTCTCAATACAGTAAAGATAATGAAAATTATTAAATAGCATTTCAGTTTTACAATATTTTTTAAATAAAAGGACACAGGTGTAGCACATCCACATCATTATTTATTTATTTATTTATTATATTCAAGTAGAGCAAAAAAGGTATACAGATAAATTACAATGTCTTATACAGTAAATCTCAATACAGCAAAGGTAATGGAATGCATAAAAAAGCATTAATCAATATAACATTAGTGAGTGAAACATAATTAACTTTATATTAACTTAAATCTAATGAAAATGAATTTGTATATGTTTAATTCCATGTTCACTGCATCTGCCCTTGCCTGTGGCACTGCCTGTGGTGTAGAAATAACTTTTATTTGAATATTTAACATAGACTGCTGTGTCTGTTTTATATTTAAATAAGTCTTATATTGTATGAAATCATGTGTCTATAATATGCTTAAACTGTTCTTATTGTTTTGTAGACACCTGTGTCTATTTTACTGTATGTTTAAAGAGCTCTTCATGTTATTTTGTATAAGAAAGATATGTTACTGACCAGACTGTGACCCTGGCCTGTTCAGTTCCATCCTGTCAATCAGTTGTCCCTGTCTGCATGTTCCTAAAGGCTCAGATATCTGAACTGGCATCCTTTTTCCATCATTATCATAATTTTTTCTTTTGTTCTTTAGAACACACTTGTGTGGGAAAGTGTCTTTACTGTACGTTTTATTGGACTTTAGGCTTGTTTCGCTCAATAACTGATACATTCTGTTATACTGTACATAGCATAGGACCAAATTGATAAGCTATTTTACATATCTGATTTTTAAAATAACTATCAGAGGTCCCCTTTGAGAATGCTCTGCCCACTCTATGTGGGCAGTCTAGCTCCGTCCCTGACTGGAGCATCTTATGAATTGCAAAAATGTGTGCACCTGCATGGTTAAGTTGTGGCTGAGTAAACACTTTTCTTATGATGGCAAGTTTATATTAATTAGTCAGCTATAACTGACGACATTACAAATCTTTGACTGACTTTAAGAATATTTTTATCATGTTGAGCATATTATAAATCAATATACATACTGTATAGCATAGCATGGCAGCACAGTGGCTTAGCACTGTCTCCTTGCATCTCCAGGTCCGGGGTCTGTGTGCATGGAGTGCATGTTCTCCCCATGCTTGGTGGGTTTCCTCCAGGTTTTCCAGTTTCCTCCCACAGTCAAATTGCATAGTGTGTGAATGTGCATGTGAGTGTTTACGAGAGAATGCAAATGGCTGGGAGTACTTTATTTCACACAGCACTGTATAGCATGGGAAACACATTCACTCGAGAACCAGACCCAATTCAGCCTTAGCATGAACCGGAGCACATTCAACAGATCACACACACAACACACCCAAACTTTGCCGAAACCACTAGCCCAAACACCCTTCCCCAACAGGGTGAACACACACAACCCCCCTGCAAAGCATGACGGTCGTCAGCTGCCGCCCCGCCTACGCAACAATACACACCAAGGTTATACACATTAGCATAACCTGATCGGAAACTAACAACTCGTTGTTAATTGTGTCATTTTTCGCTTGACATCAGGGACTCTCTGCTCTCTGGAATTTTACAAATAATGGTCAAGCTGTGGTCCTACTGTAGTCATACTGCATCTAATCAGAAATGTTTTGTTTTTCACAGTGCGGTGTGTCATTGGTCACTAGCCTATAAGTGCAAGGCAATAGGCTCTCTGTAATGGAGAGGATCTTTGCAATATGCTCTGTGTAATACTGTAAGCTCTCTGTTATACAGGGTGTATAGAAAATAATCAACCTTTTCAAATGATAAATGTTTGTTTCTTTGCAGCCTGAAATGAAGACAGACAGTTTTTGTTTAGCTGTATTTACTCTGTATTAGCAATTTTTATCCAAGTGAAATATATAACTTCAACATGTCAGAAAAAATAGAAAAGAAAAAAAATTGAATAGCTGATTTGAAAAAGGTGATTCTGTTTGCAAATCAGTCACCATCCCTCCTCCTAAAAATGCAGGCACAAGTCAGGAGATGGATAAAAAAAAAAAGTGAAGAGGCCTACAGCAACTCTGAAGCAGTTGCAGTAATTTTGTATGCATATGACAACAATCATAAAATCTCCACAAATGTGGCTTGTAAAGGAGTGTTGCAAGAAAAAAAAACAGTCCTTATGAAAGATCGCAAACAGTCATACATGTACGTACTGTACATGAGGGGAAAAAGCCAGTCTTCAGGGAAGGTTGCATACACGTCATCAGATGAGACAAAAATTTTATTATTTGGCCACAACATCCAACGATATGATTAACTTGAAGTGAATAAAAAAATATAACTTGAAGTGAATAAAAAAATATGAAGTGATTAACTTGATGATCAAGGTGATTAGCTTCATGTGAGTGAGTTTACGAGTAATTTTTAGGAGGGGGGGGTGATCCATTCCAAAATTCCAAATTTTTTTTTTTTATGACATGTTGGTGTTATCTCTTTTACATGTGTAGCGGTCATATTATTACACGTTTTGATGCGTATCTTTGGTTTGATTATTTACTCACACAAAACCAGAAGTCCAATGATTTCTTTGTCTCTCGTTTATTTTTCCAGCATCAAAGATTCAACGCTTCGTACAGTTGTCTTGAGTAAATCCAGGTTACAACAAGTTATTTGCTGCATCTTGTAGATTACAGTTTCTTACTTTTACAACAACCTATCTGCTGTATCTTACTAAGATCTTGGATTACGGTCAAAAGTTTTTGTTCTCCACAACGTCCGTATCTTAACTGAACTATTTTACAGTGACATAGACATGCAATTACGTGCAACAGTGGAATGACATCACAGACATTACACACAATACGGTTGTCATAATTGGATGGTTAAACAATAGCCTAATGCTAACTAAGTAACTAATATCTTTAAAGTACAATGACCTGCAATAAAATGAATAAAATAAAATAAACACAACAACAAATTCATAACATGGATGTTAAAAGATGAACTGACTAAATTCAGCTAAATAAAACAAAAACTGTGTCTGTTTTCATTTTAGCCTGCAAAGCAACAAAATGTGATTATTTTAAAGGAGGTTGCTTTTTTTCTATACCCACTGTATGCATGTACTGTATGTATGTACTGTATGTGCAGTATACAATACTGGGAGTGCTGCTGAAATTCACTCATATTTTGCAGGTTGACTTCTGTTAATGTCAAATCCTGTCAAGTGCCATTAAGCATAATAGACAAAGAATGAACACAAGTAGTTTGTGTTTTGAATGATGTTATTTATGTCAAGCAAATGAATCTGCAATTTAAAACATTCATTCTGAGGAAAAGTTTCAGTGCAGGCAGATGAAATGCTAATACAGAAACATGTACTTTTTTTTTTTTTTCCAAAGAGTTTGTACAATGCCAAGAAAACCTCTCTCATCTGGTCATGGAAATGATGATGGTGCAATTAGATACGTTTTTATTTGATTTGCATTAATTATTAGTGATAATTATTTTCAATGTATTTATTAGGAATAATACAGCATTTAGACACCTGGGGTGGCTCTTAGCTGGGCTTCCCATGTAGCCTTGAAGCAATTGATTGTCATACAATACACTCACCAAGAGAAAAATGTGATCATTCATACAGTTATCCCATCAGGAAATCATGCAGCAGCAGCACAATGATAATATAGTGCAGATACTGGTCAAGAGCTTCAGTTAATGTTCATATCAAATGTCAGAATGCGGGAAAGTGACTGTGATAAGACTGTTGGTGGCAGATGTGTTTGAGTATTTAAGAAACTGTTGAAGGGTTTTTTGTTTCATTTGTTGCCACATAAATATGCAATTTTAAAATATGCAAAATTAAAACAATAAAAAATAGGGCGGGGGAAAGTAATTGTAGGGAAGCACATGGAACAAGGCAGAGCAGCACATGGAACTAGCAAAAAGTATACATAAAACCTTTTCATTTACAATGCAATGTATCTTTATTCTCTTTTCTTTTACCAGTTTCAGTTATACTTTAATCGAGTTGTAGTTGAGGACAGTGCCTTATCATAGCACAAGGATGCACCGCATAAAGTCCGATCAAGCATCAACCAACCACAAATACTACACACAGGGCCGGCTTATTTTTTAAAATGGCCACATTTGAAAAGAATTAATAAAAAGCTTCTCCAGTGTTTTGGGGTATGCCGATGCCTTGTATAACGGCACAAGAGTATGTGAAAATTCAGATCTGAGGTTGAATCATTGTTTAACCACACACTGTAAAAAAATAAAATAAAATCTTTAAAAAAAAACGGTCAAATGACTGGCAGCAACGGCTGCCAAACAAAAACCGTAAAATAAAGGTAAAATACTCTAGTTCATATTATGCTCAAAAACATAAAATTTGCAGAAATTGTTATTTTATCTTTTACAGAGAAACACCGTTATTTTACAGATTTTTCCTAAATTTATACAATTAAACACCTTCATTAAACAAACAGCACTAGAAGTTTAGCAGTGAAACACCATTATTTTACAGATTTTTGCTACATTTATACAATTAAAGACATTCAATAAAGCAACAGCACTATAAGTTTAGCAGATAAAACGTTATTTTAAAGATTTTTTCTAAATTTATACGATTAAACACCTTCATTAAACGATCAGCAGTAGAAGTTTAGCAGTGAAACACCATTATTTTAAAGATTTTTCCCAAAATGTATACGATTTAACACATTCATTAAAACAGATGTGTACCAGCAAAATTTTTTATTTTACAGTTTTTTCCAAAATTATTACAATCAAACACCTTCAATAAAGCAAAAGCATTAGACATTTAGCAGGGAAACACTGTTATTTACTGATTTTTCCTAAATTTAAGATTAAACATCTTCAAATGAAGCAATAACACAAAAACTCTGATATTTAACAATTTTTTAAAATAAATTCCTGTCAATAAAGTCTTAACACAAGCTCAAGATGACAATATTTGTAAAATAGTCTGTAGAACTGTGACACAGTATAGTTCAGGTATGATGCAAAATACAAAAAAAGGAGTTCAGTTTTATAGCATTACAGTAAAATCCTAAAATAAAAAACTAAATGAAATATTTAGACTATTGTGCTATAACAGTGGAACATTCTCTCACAAACTTAAACTATCCTTGACTAACAACCTACAGTATGAAGAAATGAACAATTTCAAACAAGATTCCCATGTTCCAATTAAAGTTGAATTGGAAACTTTATTACAAATAAAGTACAATGTTCCCCTTTTTTAACTCTATAGTTCTTATATAATGCATGTGTACAAATAACTTTAGGTTCAGAATCCTAATGCCTTAATGCAAGTAAATAAAATCGAAAACACACCAAAATGTACGGTCCAGTGTATCCAAGAAAGATCCTCTTCCAAACAGGCAGTAAAGAACTGGATCAGGGTGGATTGGAAGAGAGAAGAAAAGGACACCTGTTTCCCATTGGCTGGTTCATATCACATTACGATTGTACCTGAGCAATAAACGTAGGCGTATTCCGCATCAGGTCCCGCGCGCTTATTTAAATATTAGAATATTCCCGCCTCCAGCTTCTGATTGGCTGTGACAGTTAAGCGGAGAGTTTGTGGAGTTTTTGCTAATGTTTTTAGTAGAAAAATAACACCATAGTTCCCCTCATACAAGCTAAATATCAAAATTTAACTTAAAGCGATGCTTTAAAACAGCTACACAGTGTAACGGTTAACCTCTAGATGGCGCCAGAGCGCCATTTATATTTATGTTGTCTTTTGTGTTGTAGTTTTGTTTTTCGTTCAGTTAGACTTCATTTCCCAGTTTGCACCTCGGTCAGGTGACGTAGAAGCTCACCTGAACCGAGGGAAGTTAATTTGATTAATGTGTTATGTTTAGTTCTTTAAATAGCCTGGCTGGACTCCAGTCAGGCGTCTAGCAACCGTTACCGAAGGTTCAGTTTGTGTTGGAGTACTTTTGTTTTATGTTTGATTTTTGAAAATAAAGAACATTGTTAACCGTCAGCTTGCCTCCGCGATCATGCCTCACACCCACTCCAGACGCAGACAGAGAGGGAAACGTGACAGATTGCTAGACCTACCAAGAGGCATGGCGGAGGATCCCCTCCTGAAGTTTTTTGGGGGGGGCGCAGTGGCCATCTTGCCCGAGCTGACGAACTGGCGGGACAGCGAAGAGGAGTACTTCGGCTGGGACTATAACATCGGGCTGGTAGAGGACGAGGAGGAGATGTACCGCAGCTGCGAGTACAGATTGCTGGAGGAGCAGGAGCACCTGCGAGAGAGCAGCGAGGAGAGAGAGAGAGAGACACCACAAAGCTGGGAGGGCTGCAGGCTCGCCATTCGGCGGACGCCATTCAGGGGCGACGCGGCACGGGGTCACGTGGTTCCCCGCACCGGCCGGAAGAGAAGGGCGAGGAAGCCCAAGTACGGCGGTGACGAGGGGGAAAGAAAACCCCAGGCAGAGCAGCAGCAGAGAGAGGAGGAGCTCATGTGGTGGATTCCGGAGCCGGAGCGGGTGAGTGAAATGCTGGAGCATATTAAGGAGCTCCAGCAGATGATCCTCCACTTCCGGGATGACCGCGAAGCGGGCTCGGAGCTTTCTCCTCTCTCGCAGACACTCAGCAGCGAGCTAGCGTGTCAGCAGCCGCTGACCGACACACCGCCGCCTTCCAGCTTCGAAGACAGCGAGCCAGCGTGGCTACAGCTGCTGTCCGACGCACCCGTTTTACCGCCGCCTTCCAGCTTCGAGGACAGCGAGCCAGCGTGTCTACAGCTGCTGTCCGACGCACCCGTTTTACCGCCGCCTTCCAGCTTCGAGGACAGCGAGCCAGCGTGTCTACAGCTGCTGTCCGACGCACCCGTCTTACCGCCGCCTTTCGGCTTTGAAGACAGCGAACCAGTGTGTCTACAGCTGCTGCCCGACGCACCCGTGTTACCACCGCCTCCCGGCTTTGAGAACGACGTTGAGCCGTCGTTGAGCGCCGTGCACGCTCCAACGCTGCAGGCGAGCGCACTGCACGCTCCAGGGCCGTCGTCGAGCGCACTGCACGCTCCAGGGCCGTCTACGAGCGCACTGCACGCTCCAGGGCCGTCTTCGAGCGCCGTGACCGCTCCCACGCCGTCTTCGAGCGCCGTGACCGCTCCCACGCCGTCTACGAGCGCAGTGACCGCTCCCACGCCGTCTACGAGCGCAGTGACCGCTCCCACGCCGTCTACGAGCGCAGTGACCGCTCCCACGCCGTCTACGAGCGCAGTGACCGCTCCCACGCCGTCTACGAGCGCAGTGACCGCTCCCACGCCGTCTACGAGCGCAGTGACCGCTCCCACGCCTGCGTCGAGCGCAGTGACCGCTCCCACGCCTGCGTCGAGCGCAGTGACCGCTCCCACGCCTGCGTCGAGCGCAGTGACCGCTCCAACGCCTGCGTCGAGCGCAGTGACCGCTCCAACGCCTGCGTCGAGCGCAGTGACCGCTCCAACGCCTGCGTCGAGCGCAGTGACCGCTCCAACGCCTGCGTCGAGCGCTTCTCCAGCTCAGCAGCAGCCGAGCACGCTTCCAGCTCTGCAGTAGCCGAGCACTTCTCCAGCTCTGCAGCAGCCGAGCACGCTTCCAGCTCTGCAGCAGCCGAGCGCTTCTCCAGCCCTGCAGCCGCCGAGCGCTTCTCCAGCCCTGCAGCCGCCGAGCGCTTCTCCAGCCCTGCAGCCGCCGAGCGCTTCTCCAGCCCTGCAGCCGCCGAGCGCTTCTCCAGCCCTGCAGCCGCCGAGCGCTTCTCCAGCCCTGCAGCCGCCGAGCACTTCTCCAGCCCTGCAGCCGCCGAGCACGCTTCCAGCTCTGCAGCCGCCGAGCATGCTTCCAGCCCAGCAGCCGCAGAGCATACCTCCAGCCCCGTCACCCAGCCTCCTGGATAGGAGGCTAGAGGTAGAACATTGGGTTGGGTGTCCGGGGCCTCCGGTGATGCTCCGGAGGAGCATTTTTGGGAGGGGGGGTAATGTAACGGTTAACCTCTAGATGGCGCCAGAGCGCCATTTATATTTATGTTGTCTTTTGTGTTGTAGTTTTGTTTTTCGTTCAGTTAGACTTCATTTCCCAGTTTGCACCTCGGTCAGGTGACGTAGAAGCTCACCTGAACCGAGGGAAGTTAATTTGATTAATGTGTTATGTTTAGTTCTTTAAATAGCCTGGCTGGACTCCAGTCAGGCGTCTAGCAACCGTTACCGAAGGTTCAGTTTGTGTTGGAGTACTTTTGTTTTATGTTTGATTTTTGAAAATAAAGAACATTGTTAACCGTCAGCTTGCCTCCGCGATCATGCCTCACACCCACTCCAGACGCAGACAGAGAGGGAAACGTGACACACAGCAAATACATTATCCTTGTGTCAGAATATGCAGGCATGCATTAAGAAAGCTGATGGCTAGATTGCCATGGTGAATTTTCAGAACAAATGTCATCAGAACAAAAAAAAAAATATTTTTTGATAAGTATCAGTCTCCTAAATTATCTTCACATTCTTTGAAGGCATGAAGCAGATACTATAGCCTGCATGTAAGTGATAATGTAAGGATAATCTTTTAAAAAGTCATGAAAAAATGCTAAAGCTCTAGAACTTAAATGTCAAAGTATTATAAAACTATTATGATTTACCTCAAAATTACAAAGAAAAACAATAAATTTTTAGTATGGACATTAACCTTTATCTAATGAGTTTTGTATTTAATTACAATTTATGATTGTAATTTTACACAAAATTATACGTAATTTGCAAAAACAGAAAAAACACAGTAAAAATAATATGGTATATTTACTGTTAAAAAATGTGAAAAAAAGTTAATTTTTCAGTATGGAAATAATACAGTACTTTAAAAAAAACAGCTGACAGTAATTTACAGATAATGTCTGTAATTTTACAGAGATTTTTTTTATGTACTTTAAAATAAAAGGAAAACTACTATAAAATTTTAAAGTTGTTTTCCGTAAAATTAGGCCTTTTTTTTTTTTTTTTTTTTTTACAGTGCAGTGTTCTTCTGTTTTTTTTTTTTTGTCTAAGTTTTATCACAAGCCATTTTGGTGTTGCAGCTCAGAGCCAGTTGCTTAAAAATAAAGTAATCCTGCAAGTATGGCTCAAATCTTGAACTACCCCTACATTAATAATGTACAATATTAATAGACCCTGACTACACACATGTGGTCCCATAAGATAAATATAGAATTCGGAATTCCCAGTTGCAGTATCAGATATAAACAGATGTCCCAAGCGCACAAGCTTACGTACTCACATCTCCAGTATAGAGTGCCCAATTCAGAGCATCATTTTAAATGACCATACTAATCTATCTCAGTGTTTGTTTAAACCTCTGTAAAGTTTTTAAAGTTGCATAGAAGAAGTGGGTTGCTCGGTCTATCCACGATGCTTCAGTAAGCTTTTCTGGCGCCAGGAGAGACTCAGTCAAAAAGGTCTCTGTTTATTAACAGCAAAAGATGGAGTTTTTATATGGTTGAACAAATGTCTGTACCATCAACATATGTTACTACAAAGATCATAAACCATTGTAAATGTCCTGATGAGATCCTGAAGAATCAAAGGAGAGGAAGACAGAGGTGTCCATCCAGAGATGAATCACAAGATGTTGGCTCGAGTTAGGGAGAGAGAGGGAAGGAGACAGAGAGAGAGATAGAGAGACATAAAGAGAGAATGAGAGGGTGAGCGTGGGAGCGTTCGCACCTTTAAGAACAGATGCCAGAGGAGACAGGAGGATAGCAGCAGGGAAGATTTAACACGTTAATTTCAGATCTATGAAGAAGAGAGCAAGAGAGTAGAAATAACTCCTTTTCATATAAAATAATTCTTACAACCTCTCCACCAGGTCATCTCTTGATATATCTCTCTCATAAAAATAAAGGTGGTTTTGTCCTTTTTAAAACTTTGTTTTTGTTTTGTCACAAAAAATGCTTTTAGGTTGTTTCAAATGACATCATAGTAACTCATGCAAAAGTCTATGAGTACATGTACATAGATGGACGTTGCATAAGGAAACAACTTTCCATTCCCATGGGCCCCACAGGCAGCGCAATCCTCTCGGTTCATCTCTCAAAAGATGGAATATTCTTCCTTGACCACAATATATATATAATAGTTGAAAAGCCTCCAGAGTAATGGTTATTTGTCCACTTTTCATTATTATAATACTCAAAAGTAGAGCACTTGAAATCATGGTTGGTCTTGAAGGCAAACTGAAACACAAATTGGCTACGTTTACACTGCAGGTCTCGATGCTTAATTCCGATTTTTTGCCTATATCTGATTTTTTTGACCGTCTGTTTACACGTTCTTTTAACTATGATTCATATCCGATTCACGTGTTTACACTCGCCATACCATCTGAAACATGGCGCATACTTAAAGGGAGGTTCTTGCGCTACTAGCCAAGAAAGATGAAGGTGAAATATACTTAACGCTATCTCTGCTATATATGCAAAGTTCGCGCACCATGGTTTTAAAACAGAGGAGGAGAAAAAAATAACATCATAATTGCAGCCTGCACAAGTGCTTTATTCATCAAATACTGATTTAATGTTATTTAGCCCAAATAAGCATTAACACAAGGCGTGTGTGTGTGTGTGTGTGTGTTGGAGGGGTGGGGGGGGGGGGGGGGGGTTGTTCTTTTCCTTTTCCATGTCACCTGCGATGTTGTAATTCAACACACACTTCCACCAGAGAATAACATTGTCATTAAACCCACATGCCTCAGGAAATCCGATCTGTCTGTTTACACGACAATCACATTAGCACATATCTAATTTAATACCGATTTATTTCCACATATGAAGGAGGCCTGAAACCGATCTCGAAATATCGGAATGCATGCGTTTTTTTCCTGTTTACATGGACATAGGACATATCCGATATGTGTCACATATGAGCAAAAAATTAGAATTGGGTCACATTTACCTGGTAAACGTAGCCAATGTCATGATTAAATCTTGCTCCAGTCCTAAGATTAAAAGCAATGCTATAAGGAAAAGTAAAGTATATTTAAACAGTATCAACCTATCAAATATTAAAAACCATCTACAGTGGTGTGAAAAACTATTTGCCCCCTTCCTGATTTCTTATTCTTTTGCATGTTTGTCACACTTAAATGTTTCTGCTCATCAAAAACCGTTAACTATTAGTCAAAGATAAAATAATTGAACACAAAATGCAGTTTTTAAATGAAGGTTTACGTTATTAAGGGAGAAAAAAAAACTCCAAATCTACATGGCCCTGTGTGAAAAAGTGATTGCCCCCCTTGTTAAAAAATAACTTAACTGTGGTTTATCACACCTGAGTTAAATTTCTGTAGTCACCCCCAGGCCTGATTACTGCCACACCTGTTTCAATCAAGAAATCACTTAAATAGGAGCTACCTGACACAGAGAAGTAGACCAAAAGCACCTCAAAAGCTAGACATCATGCCAAGATCCAAAGAAATTCAGGAACAAATGAGAACAAAAGTAATTGAGATCTATCAGTCTGGTAAAGGTTATAAAGCCATTTCTAAAGCTTTGGGACTCCAGCGAACCACAGTGAGAGCCATTATCCACAAATGGCAAAAACTTGGAACAGTGGTGAACCTTCCCAGGAGTGGCCGGCCGACCAAAATTACCCCAAGAGCGCAGAGACAACTCATCCGAGAGGCCACAAAAGACCCCAGGACAACATCTAAAGAACTGCAGGCCTCACTTGCCTCAATTAAGGTTAGTGTTCACGACTCCACCATAAGAAATAGACTGAGCAAAAAACGGCCTGCATGGCAGATTTCCAAGGCGCAAACCACTTTTAAGCAAAAAGAACATTAAGGCTCGTCTCAATTTTGCTAAAAAACATCTCAATGATTGCCAAGACTTTGGGGAAAATACCTTGTGGACCGACGAGACAAAAGTTGAACTTTTTGGAATGTGCGTGTCCCGTTACAAATGGCGTAAAAGTAACACAGCATTTCAGAAAAAGAACATCATACCAACAGTAAAATATGGTGGTGGTAGTGTGATGGTCTGGGGTTGTTTTGCTGCTTCAGGACCTTTTGTGTGACAAACATGCAAAAGAATAAGAAATCAGGAGGGGGGCAAATAGTTTTTCACACCACTGTAATAAGCATGAAATATTAAGACTGGATAGATTCATTTTGTAAATACCATGAATACTCACTAGTCTTCATTTTCAAGCACAACCCCTTGGAAATACAAAGTCATATCTGGCTTTAGTGTAACAGGACTTGTTTTCATATAGAGAATTTTCTATCAATGAAGCACCATAAATTATTATTATATACTACATTATATTCACTGTCAACCAAAAACATTTAGACATGTGAGTATTAGCTAAAATGACTGGCCCATTTCTGGCCCTGAAGTGTGAATTTTCCCAGAGCAGAGTAGAGGGTAGAATCGCTGGCTTTACTCACTCCCACATCACTTATTGCTCTGTACCGAAACAAGTATTGACTTGCAAGGTCAAACCCAGTCAGTGTGAAGATTTCCTCATCAGCCGCTAAATCAGTAGCATGTAATATCCTGTATTCCACTCTAAATCTAATTGCTGATCCAGTTGTAGACTTCCATAGAAATCCATTTATTGTGTTCCTTCCACTTCACAATTGTGTGCGACTTTGTGATGGTCTCACAGTTCAAGGGATCTAAATACTTTTGCAAGACACTGTACATAGTGTACTATATAGTATAGTCTTTGGATAGAATTGCTCCGCCTCCCAATTAATTGGTTTTGGTCAAGGACACCAGAGGCTGGCTTCCTGTTTGGCCTTTTTAAAAGGCAGCATCACAACTGGACAGCGGGAGCTGCACGTGGGACTTGAATTTGATTACTTTTGTTTTATTTTATGCATCCAACACTCCATTACATTTTCATGCATTGACTTAACTCAATTTCATAACTACACAAAAAAAAATCTTATGTGCTATCTACTTAAAATATGGTAACAATATTGCACACATATTACTTGAATAAATCATGTAAAAAAAAAAAAAAAGCCTAAATTATTTAGCCAGACAGTCACGTACTGTACTGTTAGCTGGACGGTGCAGGTGAGGCATAGACGCAGAGGGGGATGATAGCAAAGTATTTTTAATGATAAACAAACCAAACAAAACATGAACTAAACATGAACAAAGGGAGTTGGCTTTACTTTGGAGCATGCTATAAACAAAACCAATAATCAACTAATACAGACTAGGGAATAAGCAAGCAAATATACAATACAGACATGGGATACAAACCAGACACTAAACAAAATTGAGGACAACACACAAGGGACTATACATGCAAGGGGCTAAACGTACAAGACAGACTTGGCTAGGCCTACTAGCTGTTATGCACATTAGCTGCTAAGCTAGATAGTACAGTAGCTAAACAGACTAATTGCTAAACAGTATAGTAGCCCAAGAGAGACCCAAGAGACGAACAGACTAGGTACACAGCAGACTAGATATGGAACAGACTAAGAACTATAAAAAGGTTAGTGGCTAAACAGGTTAGTAACTAAACAGACTATGATCTAATCAGACTAGGAGACTAGACAGACTATGAGCTAAGCAAGTTATTAATTCCATGGTTAGTAGTTATACAGACTAAGAACTAAACATACAAGAGAGGGAACTTACAAGAGGCTAATTCTCCTAGAGGCTAATCCTGCTAGGAGACAGAGACATACTAAATCAGGACGAACTTAACTTAAATAGCTTCAGAAACCAAACGACAACTAAACAAACTAAAACAGAACATAACTAGACAAAACAAATACCCACTTAACAGAACCCATACTATTAATGCTCGACCCAGTTTCCCAGAACAAACAGCTATTTATAAGGTAACTAATGAGCTACCTTGTACAGGTGAGCACCCGCATCACCTGACCGAGGTGCCTTCTGGGAAACTGAGTCTACCAACAAAAACTACAAAACAAAAACAGTGAACCCTCACACAGACGCATATTATTTTTAAGTATTTACGGCTTGATTCCCTCCCCCCCCCTAGCAGAATCTACTTGAATAAATCATGTAAAACGTCCTAAATTCTTTAGCCAGACACATGATGATTTTAACATTATTAGTGGAATAATATTTTTTAGTTTAAGCAGATAAAACAAAAGGTAATCATATATATTATGAAAAAGTACTTAATGATATAAAAAAAAAACATTTTATAATGAAAATGAATACATAATCCCCTCCTTGAACCACCACCTTATCGTGGTGGAGGGGTTTGCGTGTCCCAATGATCCTGGGAGCTATGTTGTCTGGGGCTTCATGCCTCTGGCAGGGTCACCCATGGCAATCTGGTCCTAGGTGAGGGAACAGACAAAGAGTGGTTCAAAAGACCTCTTATGATGAACACAAACATTGGAAAACGTTTTCCCTCGCCCGGACGTGGGTCACCGGGGCCTCCCTCTGGAGCCAGGCCTGAAGGTGGGGCCCGATGGCGAGCGCCTGGTGGTCGGGCCTGCACCCATGGGGCCCGGCCGGGCACAGCCTGAAGAGGCAACGTGGGTCCCCCTTCCCATGGGCTCACCACCTGTAGGAGGGTCCAAAGAGGTCGGGTGCAGTGTGAGCTGGGCGGTGGCC
The DNA here is from genome assembly GCA_030522415.1 of Channallabes apus. Classification (NCBI taxonomy): domain Eukaryota; kingdom Metazoa; phylum Chordata; class Actinopteri; order Siluriformes; family Clariidae; genus Channallabes; species Channallabes apus. The sequence continues at coordinate 22,380,620 of CM060120.1, forward strand.
GAGGACAGGGGCCTTGGCGGTCTGATCCTCGGCTGCAGAAGCTGGCTCTAGGGACGTGGAATGTCACCTCTCTGGCGGGGAAGGAGCCTGAGCTAGTGCGTGAGGTTGAGAAGTTCCAGCTAGATATAGTTGGACTCACCTCGACGCACAGCTTGGACTCTGGAACCAGTCTCCTTGAGAGGGGCTGGACTCTCTTCTACTCTGGAGTTGCCACCGGTGAGAGGCGAAGAGCAGGTGTGGGCATACTTATTGCCCCCCGGCTCGGGGCCTGTACATTGGGGTTCACCACAGTGGACGAGAGGGTGGCCTCCCTTCGCCTTCGTGTGGGGGGACGGATCCTTACTGTTGTTTGCGCTTATGCGCCGAACAGCAGTTTGGGGTCTCTGGACAGGGCGCTAGAGAACGTCCCTCCTGGGGACTCCATCGTTCTGTTGGGGGACTTCAATGCTCACGTGGGCAATGACAGTGAGACCTGGAAGGGTGTGATTGGGATGAACGGCCCCCCGATCTGAACCAGTGCGGTGTTTTGTTATTGGACTTCTGTGCTCATCACGGATTGTCCATAACGAACACCATGTTCAGGCATAATAGTGTCCATATATGCACCTGGCACCAGGACACCCTAGGCCGCAGTTCGATGATCGACTTTGTGGTCGTGTCGTCGGACTTGCGGCCACATGTCTTGGACACTCGGGTGAAGAGAGGGGCGGAGCTGTCAACTGATCACCACCTGGTGGTGAGTTGGCTTCGTTGGCGGGGTAGGATGCCGGTCAGGCCTGGTAGACCCAAACGTATTGTGAGAGTCTGCTGGGAACGTCTGGCAGAGTCCCCTGTCAGGACAAGCTTCAACTCCCACCTCCGGCAAAGCTTCAACCACGTCCTGGGGGAGGTGGGGGACATTGAGTCCGAATGGACTATGTTCCGCGCCTCCATTGTCGAGGCGGCCGACCGGAGCTGTGGCCCTAAGGTGGTCGGTGCCTGTCGTGGTGGCAACCCAAGAACCCGTTGGTGGACACCGGCAGTGAGGGATGCCATCAAGCTGAAGAAGGAGTCTTACCGGGCCTTTTTAGCTGGTGGCACTCCGGAGGAAGCTGATAGGTACCGGCAGGCCAAGCGGAATGCAGCTTCGGTGGTTGCTGAGTCAAAAACCCGGGCGTGGGAGGAGCTTGGGGAGGCCATGGAGGATGACTTCCAGATGGCTTCGAAGAGATTCTGGTCCACCATCCTGCATCTCAGGAGGGGAAAGCAGTGCACGGTCAACACAGTGTATAGTGGGGATGGTGCACTGCTGACTTCGACTCGGGACGTTGTGGGTCGGTGGGGGAGTACTTCAAAGACCTCCTTAATTCCACCAACATGCCTTCCGATGAGGAAGCAGGGTCTGGGGACATAGGGATGGACTCTTCCATCTCTGGGGCCGAGGTCGCCGAGGTGATCAAAAAGCTCCATGGTGGCGGGGCCCCGGGGGTGGATGAGATCCGCCCGGAGTTCCTCAAGGCTCTGGATGTTGTAGGGCTGTCATGGTTGACACGTCTCTGCAGTATTGCATGGACATCGGGGACAGTGCCTCTAGACTGGCAAACCGGGGTGGTGGTCCCCCTCTTCAAGAAGGGGGACCGGAGAGTGTGTTCCAACTACAGAGGGATCACACTCCTCAGCCTCCCCGGGAAAGTCTATTCAGGGGTCCTGGAAAGGAGGGTCCGTCGGATAGTCGAACCTCGGATTCAGGAGGAGCAGTGTGGTTTTCGTCCAGGTCGCGGAACAGTGGACCAGCTCTACACCCTTAGCAGGGTCCTGGAGGGGGCATGGGAGTTTGCCCAACCAGTCTACATGTGCTTTGTGGACTTGGAGAAGGCATTCGACTCCCTCGGGGAGTCCTGTGGGGGGTACTCCAGGAGTATGGGATATCGGATTCCCTGTTAAGGGCTGTCCGGTCCCTGTACAACCGGTGTCGGAGCTTGGTCCGCATTGCCGGTAGTAAGTCGGACCTGTTTCCGGTGAGAGTAGGACTCCGACAGGGCTGCCCTTTGTCATCGATCCTGTTCATAATTTTTATGGACAAGGCACACCATCAGACCATTGTTCCGTGCTTTACAGCAATTAGTGATACATTTATAGATCTTAAGATTTTTTGGAGTAACCTTCTTTTTTTAAAGTAATGATGGACTATATTTTCTCTTTACTTAACTAAGAGTATTTTGCCATATTTTGAATTTGTTATAGCACCAATATTGCTATTGACCCTGTACTCACCCTTCTTCTGCACAAGAAAACTGACGGTCAAAGGCACATTAGAAAGGCAAGAAATGTCGCAAATTAACTCTTAGCAAGGCACATTTGTGAACTGCAAACCAGTCCAGCTCATCTTCACTTTTTTGTTTACTACATAATTCCATAAAAGTTCTTTCATAGTGTAACAAATTCACTCTTGTTTAAATTAAAACAATAGTGAGCCATTAGTAGAAATCAGGGAGTGAATAAGGACCACCAGAGTTGTTAATATAAATTCAAAGTGTATTCCTGTGTATTTACATTAAACATATGTGCCACATATTACACCACTCACACTTGCTGGCCATTCATACCACACTCTCACCCAGTCCGTGTACACAATAATGCAGAGTCCTTCCTCCTTATCAAAATTAGGTCCGTATACATAAAAGGAAATTTAAGGTAACCAGAGAACGTCCTAGCTCCGAGTTCGATGTCCTCCCGGCGAGCGACGTCCCTTTGGTGGCGGCGCAGGAGTAGCCGAGCCCTCAGCGCTGCGTGCACACTGCCGCTGACGTGTCTAATCCCGGGAAACAGCCCACAAGCAGCGGCTCCCGGAAAACACACAGACACTAAAAACAGCAAAGACAGAAACAAAAACCCTCCTGCATGACCACAGCAGGACGAACGTCATGAGTCTTCAACACACAAACGCCTCGGCGGGCTTTGTACAAGTAAACAAACAAACACAACAAACCCAAGCATACTCGCATGCGCTTTGGACAATGCTATCCCGCATTCGGGTTTATAAAAGGCTTAGCTTCTAGCATATAGCTTTTAGCATTAGCAATTAGCAATTTTGGCTTTGGCTGAGATATGGCTGCCGCTCCCTAGCCCTAGCCTCTCTTCCTCTTTTATTACCTTTGCATAATTAGCCCCCACAGCGCCCCCAATGGCCAGTAGCCCGTAACTAGACAACCGCCTGTTACACCCCCTCCCCCTCGGAAGAAGGCGTGACGTCGCCATAAAAGGGTTTCATATTGGCCACATGGACCATGAATGTCTCGGTCTGATTAATCATTTTCACCCTGAGAACTTTGATGACCTTGGCAGGCCCCTTCCATTTCGGAGCTAGCTTGGCCATGTAAGAATCCTCTGCCCGAGACTGAGGAAAAGCACGAACCCAGACAAGGTCGCCCTCATGGTATATGACAGCCTGTCGTCTGAGGTTATAGTACTTTGCCTGCCTTTCTTGGACATGGGCCACATTGCTCCAGACAGCCTGGAACAGAGCTTCTTGCCGCTCCATGGTGGAATAGGCCGGATGGTCAGGTGAAATGTTTTGATGCAGCATTCTTTCCAGTGGTCCCTTCAGTTTACGTCCCAGTGCTATCTCAGCCGGAGTATGATCAGTGCTTTCCTGTCAGGCTGTGTTGATGGCAAACCGGAACTCAGGAAGCCATTGGTCCCACAGTTTGTGGTTTTCCTTGATGAATGCTACCATCATGAATTTTAATGTCCGGTTAGTACGTTCTGTGATGTTGGTTTGGGGATGATATGCGGTGGTGAGCTTCTGGGTGACGCCCCATTGTTGGCAGATGGTGTTGAGCAGCTGGGAGGTGAACTGCGGACCCCTATCAGACACCAGGTCAGCTGGCGTGCCCCGCCGTGTGAAAATCTCCTTGATTAAAATATTGGCTATGTTATGAGCCTTCGCTGTTCTTATAGGAAACATCTCGACCCATTTGCTGCAGTAATCTACGACTACCAGCAGATGCTCGTTGAGCCGGGATGACAGTGGAAAAGGACCCATGAGATCCACTCCCAACATAAAACTAGGTTCCACCACAGGTGTGCTTTGTAGTAGGACTGCCAGCTTACTTATGCGAGGTTTGTACTTCTGACTTAAGTACATTTGTACTTACAATGTTCCCAGACATCCTGGCATATCTCAGGCCAGTAGGCGACTTCCAGCAGTCTCCGTAGGGTTTTCATCCGCCCTAGATGACCACTGAGAGGGTTGTCGTGCGCGTACTGCAGGTACTAAGGATGCAACGATGTTGGGATGACCAGCATAAGGAGACTACGCCCAGCCTGTTTGGGGATCTGACGATACAGGAACTGATTTATTATACAATAATGTATTTTTTCCACGTCAGGATCTAACCTTGCCTCTTTCCAAAGTGTCTGAAGTGTCTCGTCCGCCTTTTGAGCCTTCTCCAGTTCCTCCCAATCACAGGGCAGACCCCACTGTAGATCACTGCCTCTGTGCACGGCCAGGGGGGCGTTCATGGTTTCCTCATCCCAGCGTTGTGACCGGGAATCAGGAACGATATTGCATTGCCCCTTTCGGTATTGGACTACAAATTCAAACGTTTGTAGTCTAAGCACCCATCGTGTAAGGCGTGTGGAGGGGTTTATATGGTTAAAAACCCAGGTCAAAGCAGCATGGTCCGTAATAATAGTAAAAGCCTTTCCCTCCAGGTACTGACGCCATTTCTCCACTACCCACACTACTGCCAAACATTCCTTTTCTGATGCAGAATACCTGGTTTCAGCTCCATGCAGCAGCCGGGAGGTGTAAGCAATCACATGCTCTCCATCTTCGTGATCTTGGGTGAGTACCGCACCCAGGCCGACGTTGCTGGCATCTGTCTGAACCTTGAAGGGGCGGTCGAAGTCTGGAGCTGCCGCTCCCTAGCCCTAGCCTCTCTTCCTCTTTGATTACCTTTGCATAATTAGCCCCCACAGCGCCGCCAATGGCCGGGAGCCCGTAACTAGGCAACCGCCTGTTACAATAGTTTGAATATCTTAACTATTCGTATACAAATTCGTCTGCTAATACTGCTGCTTGAGATACCGTTGCTACCTTTTGTTCATTTAAATATAAGACCATTCTATATGGAAGACACTGTTTGAAATCTTCGAGTAGTACCAGTTCTCTCAGTGAAGTAAAGTCTTCTACTTTACTAGAAATGCACCATCTATCAAAAAGAATCCCCTTATCTCGAGCAAATTCGACATAGGTTTGAACTGCGTTCTTTTTTCGAGCACGAAACTGCTGCCTATAGGGCTCTGGGACTAGTTCATAAGCTCTAAGTACTGCTAATTTAACCACCTCGTACTTAAGGCTGTCTTCCAAAGACAAGGTTGAATAAACCTCCAAAGCTTTACCAGTCAGTTTACACTGTAACAACAGTGACCATACTTCTTTTGGCCAATTCAAAGAAATTGCAATTTTTTCGAAAGCGTTAAAATAACTATCCACTTCCGACTCGCGGAAACTAGGCACCAAAACGATGTGCTTACCCACATCAAAAGTGGTTGAATTCGAATTAGCCGAATTATCACTTACCGGACGGAAGTTTTGCTGAACAGGGGAACCCGCTGCAACTCTTGCCGCCTCAATGTCCAACTGTTTAAGCTTAACTTCCTTCTCGGCCTCAATTTCGAGCTTGCGGATTTGTAGTTTCAGATCCAACTCTGCCTGGTGGGCCTGTGTTCTCTCTTGAGCCTCTGCGTGGAGCCGCGCAATTCGCACTTTCAATTGCGTCTCCCCTCTTGACTTGGGAGTGCCTGGGGAAAAAGGTTGAAAAGGCGAAAGAGTTGCCCTAAGTTTGGCCTCCGCCTCTGTTGTGACTAACTCACCTTCGCTTTCACCAGTTTCCACAACATCCGGTTCTCCCTCCATAGGCTGTGCCCCTCTGTCTACAAGCGGCCAGCTTAAAACGCCAAATTCATTTAGGCGATCAATTAATTCCGCCTTAATTTCCTTTTTTAATGTCTGTTTTGGAATCACGATTTGGAAGTGGTCAGCTATTAATAACAACTCGTCTTTCCTGCATTTATCTATCACCTCTAATGAGGGATCATCAATGAAATTCTGTAAGTTAAACGCCATTAAACCGTGTGATGATGCGGTACAGGACCAAATTCGCTCGAACCAATGTTTACGTCAATAACTTTAGAAGAAAAGTAATACACACCACACTCCTCGGCAAAAGAAAGAGCATTCACTTTTTAGGACGAGCCCCCACATATGTTACGTCTCCCTAATTTTGGCATCTAGGGTTACAGGAGGTAACAGTAAATTTAAGAATAAGAGAAAATAATATATAAAATGCAGTAAATGACTCTACTCTGCTTTGAAAAATGTGGGTGCGTGTGTGGCACAAAGTACAGACAAAAGCCGTGTGATTCAAAAGGTTAGTTTTAGTTGTTCACGATTACATCCGATTCAGTCACAGAAAAAGGTAATTGTAAGACAACCTCTAACCTTGAATTCAAGAGACGGACTATTTACATAATATGTATGTACAAAAAAGAAACAACCAAAGTGAGGGACAAGAACGGTGCTAAAAGAAAAGAACATAGTAAAACATAAATCCGCTATCTGACCCCCACACCAAACCAAGATTAAACTACACAAAAGAAAAAGAGAAAACCAACATCTTCAGCATACGCCACTAACTACTCTGACTCGCAAACATAAATACAAAGGTCAGCATCCGCTCACTAACTGGTGTGTCTAGACAGACTTACCCTGCGTGATGTAAAATGTAAGTCACGTGACGTGCTGAACTGGTCCCTTCACTATATAAGCCGGAGTGAGGCTTACATGGATAAACAAGAATCGAACCCGAATGCAAACACATCCGAATAATCAAGTGAGAGAAAATCTCTTTCTATGAGAATATTTAAAACACACATTGAGCAAAATACGACAGAAAAACAAGACAAGAGCAAGAAACAACAAGCAAACATGGAAGAGCAAACAGGTGACAAGCCAACGCTCGTGCCGAACTCGCGCCATTTCCGGGTCTATATACACGCCCTTCTCGTCTGATTGGTCCTTTGGAGGTGATGCCGAATTAATGATTGACAGGGTCCTTATCCAACCGGAGGACCTGTGAATTCATAATGAAAAGAGAGCAAGAGAAAAGGAGAAAAACCTTCCCAAAACGATACGTGACGTAACATTAATATACAACGTTGAAAATAATAAAGTAAAATAAAAACCACTGAAAGAAAAGGGGTCTCCAAAAAAAAGTCCTATAGTGGCCCAGTTCGTGCACTGATGCTGCTTGTGAAACTTGGTTGTACTTGAATGTTTCTGCCATGGAAAGATGGAAGAAACTTCGAAAAGAAAGGTGTGCCGAACTTGAAGTCTCATTCACAAGCAGGCTTGAGGCTGTCGTTGCAACCAAAGATGCATTAAGCAAGTACTACAGTAAGTGATGGTTCTGAATGCATACTGTATGTAAATTACTGTATGTAAAAAATTAAGCCCCTGTTTTTACTTTGAAATTGTGAGTAGGTGATAAATGGTGGTGAAACAAACTTTCATTTTTGCCATGTGTACACTTCTGCAAACTGTTTGGATCTTCTGTGGGTGATGTGGCAGGGGATTACTCATCAGTTATTATGAGAATGTTTTGTGTGGAGCTGGTGAATAATATTTTACCTCCCAATGTTTATGTCAGTAAGCCAATACTAACATGGTTTTGTATGTGAGTGTGTGTGTGTGTGTTTGCATAGTGGTATTGTAATTAAGTTTCCTGACCGACTGTAATTGAAATAATGATATAATTGTTTATTATATTTCAGTTATTTTTTACAGTAATATTAAAACTTAAATTTGATGAAACTTTTCTGATGCAGTTAGTACTATAGTTTAAAAACTAGAGACAGTTCCTGCATAAATTATGAAGTAGTGGTTGAAAGATGATACAGAATCATTCACACCCTGTTCGCATTTATGCTCAAGGATGCCTTAGTGCCCTGGTTTACCTAGGCTGAAGCCCCAGTACCTACACATTGTTTAGTTTTTTGTTTTTTTGGTAAAATTTTCTGTCCATCACTGGATTTTCATGTTTGTGGCTGCTGATTGATCCAAATTAAAAGTGACCTACATGGGAACGATAACACAGCAGCCTATCAGAATGTAGAGAAACAGTTTTGGCATTCGATGTACAGTGGAACATTGGATTACAAACATAATTCGTTCCAGAAGCGGGCTCGTATTTCAAAACACTCATAAATCAAAGCAAATCTTCCCATAGGAAATAATGGAAACTCAAATTATTTGTTCCACAGTCCAATAAAATGAATACGTAAAAATAATTAAAATAGTAAAAATAAAACAAATTAAGACTTGCTTTTGCTTTACACAAAGCTTTTGCTTTTTTTTATAATAAACAGTACATGTGTCCTTAACACACATAATAAAATATTTTTATGTGCACACATGTGGTCAGTGTTATAGTAAACAGTACACACGTGCACAGATGTTTATTATACCAGTGAGAGATGCACACTATAACGTGCAGGGGAGACGATTACACACAATTCGTCTTGAAAAACGAAAAACCATTGACTCAGTTGTGATCACTTGATGCTTGGTGTCAAAACAAAAAGCGTATACATGCTACATGATACTCGGTATTCATAAACCAATTGTAGTTAGTTTTTCAAGTAAAAATTTATTTACAAACCTTTGTTCGTCTTGCAGAACACTCGCAAACCGCATTACTCACAATCCGAGGTTCCACTGTATTTAAATGCGAGTGATACTGTAGGTGAAGCTTATGGCTATGGCTAGCTACAGTAGGTCAAAATGTCTTTGAAGAGACAGAACCTTGTGATCAGTGATTATTTAAAAAATTCAGAAGCTTAAAGCTATAAATGAGAAGGAAGGAGATGCAAGTTCATACCATTACCTGAGGTGTGTGTGAGTGTGTGCCTGTATGTGTGTATGTGAGAGGGAGAGAGAGAGAGAGAGAGACTGCTGATATCATGATAAGACAGAAGTTTGGACTATTGTAACGCCTTACTGTTTGGGTGTTCAACTAGGTGCATAAACAAGCTTCAGTTAGTTCAGAATTCAGCAGCGAGAGTCCTCACTTGAACCAGATGATATGAGCACATCACCCGTATCTTATCTTCACTTCATTGGCTCCTTGTGAAATTCCGCATTGATTTTGAAAAACTAAAATACTACTATTCAGCATTTGAGTGAACTGCTAGTGTCTTACGATCTGCCACGCCTACGTCAATCAAAGGATGCAGCCTTCTGTTCTGTCCTGTTATGCTGAACTGACTGCTACCTAACACACAGTATGAAAGCAGATCAATTCCTGCTTTCTGTTTCACCCAAATGAGGATGGATTCCCTGTTGAGTCTGGTTCCTCTCAAGGTTTCTTCCTATTGACATCTTAGGGAGTTTTTCCTTGCCATTGTCACCCTTGGCTTGTTCATCAGGGACTATTTGACCATTTTGATTTATACACATTTACATTCTATACAAACTTAAATAATTGCTTTGATTGTGTAAAGCTGCTTTGTTAAAAGCGCTATACAAATAAAATTGAATTGAATTGAATGTTGTTACTTTGATTTGTCATTTATATGCTGTAATTATTACTGTTTCTGTTTATACTGCCCATGAGTCTAGTGAACATGTGTAAGTGGAGTGGTCATAAATTAGTCCAGATGCCATGGCAATCGACCTCTCACAGCCGACTCACACACAGACAATGTAACATCTTTCCATGCACTGACTTGCACAGGGAAGTCAGTAATCTGCATTTGATCCACTAGTTCTGCTTGAAAATTGATTTTTGGATTGTTTGACAAAGGAGACAAAGTGGAAATTTTTTTAGGGGTGGCTGCATGAATCTGTATTTTAGAAATAGAAATGTCTCTACACTGTAAAAGTAATACATTTTCAATGGATCGAACTTTTCAATGGCCAGTTTTAAAGAGATTAACTATTTTTTAAACAATTATGTTTGATCAACATTTTTTTTATTCCAAAGTAGTAGAGACTTTCAATATGATGTGTCTAGTTTTGTGATCACACTAAGAACAAGCAAGCAAGGAGTGCTTGGGCAAAGTGGTCCAGCACTGGTATAAAAAAAAATCACCATTGAAAATAGAGAATTTTCTAGGAGCTCATTTCCGAAGCACTCAGGAGACCCAGCTGAATTTTTTATTTGAGTTTTGTGGGATATATTACTCTCTAGCCCAAGTTGGGAAAAACTGGAATTTTGGGGAACCATCAATCCAACTCCCCAAAACAGCGATACCGAGCCATTCCACACCAGTATGAACCGCATTAAATGTCAAAGTAAATGAAATTCATTTTAATGTACAGTACAAAATGTAATTCTACAAAAATGAATCTATAAATATTGTTTTTAACATTACATATTTAAAGATTTAATCTAAACACCACCATTAAAAATTAAAGTTCGTACTAAAAGTTTGAGTTTTATTATTTCGTTCTTTATTTAAATTAGAATAATTTTAGTTAAATATTTTTGGCGGCTGTAAATTTGACAATTTTTATGCTTATCTTTACGCAGATTTTTACATTACAGTACTAGGGTAGTAGTAGTAGCTTTTCCTGTTGTTACTGACACTGATAATTGGCCATTTTGATATCAAGAAATCTAATTTAAGATCATTAAAGTGTTAAACATTGCTCGTTTGTTTATCTTTGATTGCTTTGTTGCTCATGTGCCCCTCAGAGTTCTCAAAAGTTTCCTATTTAAAACACCTCTTGCATTTGTGATGTGTCTCTTTGTGTCTCTAAAGTCACACTGAAGGAGGCATATCACAGACAAAATTTGAATTGTAATGAAAAAGATCCATTCAGGCTCATGAGACCAGGAAAAAAAAAACCCTGTGTAACAAATTTTGCTATGAGAAGCATGCTTATACAAAATCCCATGTAAGTAAAGCAAAGTTAAACGAAGCCTCTATGGGCCAAATACAATGACAGTAGGCAAAGCCCATATACAGTATGCACAGAACAGTCAGGCAATCCCATTGTAGAAAGTTAGGCAAGGCAGAGCAAGGTGAAGCCCACATGTGGGATAAAGCAGGGTTAAATAAAACCCATGCTGGTAAAGCAGCAGCATCTTTTTTCGGTGTAAACCAAAATAACTTTCAAAACTCCCTAATCTAGATGCTATGCACCAACCCAGGCCTATGGCCCTTGCAAAACACAATAAAACATTTAATTCAAATGAGAGCAATACTAATGCTGTAATAATAAGAATAAGAATAGTGAATAAAATTATTCCGGTAGCTGCATACTGTTGATTAGCTCATAAGGGACAGACAGTTGGAGAGACATAAAATTAACTTAGGCCTTGGAAGTTTAAAAGAACATGACACTACTGACTAAGAAATTTACAACTTTACTTTTTTTATGTGATAATATTTAAAATAAAATAATGGAACGTAATAGGATTTTCCAATGGTAATAGAAAATGGTTCCCCCCATTTAGTCAGCCACACATTGTGTAAGTTCTCCCACTTAAAAAGATGAGAGAGACCTATAATTTTCATCATAGGTATACCTTAACTATGAGAGACAAAATAAGAAAAAATCACATTGTAGGATTTTTAAAGAATTTATTTGCAAATTATGGTGGAAAATAAGTTTTGGTCAATAACAAAATTTCATCTCAATATTTTGTTATATACCCTTTGTTGGCAATGACAGAGGTCAAATGTTTTCTGTAAATCAATCAACTGTTGCTGGTATTTTGGCCCATTCCTCCATGCACATCTCCTCTAGAGCTGTCAGGGGCAGGAGGAGAGAGAAATGACCCAATAGCAGAAAACAGAGTTCCTTAAAATAACTTTTATTTTATGCACCAGGATTAAAATACACGGACTGAAAGAGCAGTGTGTGTGTGTGTGTATATGTGAGGAGAAGAGCTGTTGCATGCGTGTATGAGAAAAAGAGCTGCTGTGTATACTGTATGTGTGTGTGAACGGTCCAGGAATAGGTAGGGGAATGCCCTACAACGCAATGGGGAGACGCGTCGGTGACGTCGGGGGGATCCTCCGTGAACCCGGAAGTAGCGCGTGCGAGAGTATCCTTCTGCAACGACGAATGAAGGCTCGGGCAGAGGGGGCCGAGACCTCCGCCTCCTGAGAAGGAAACAGGGGAGGCTGGTAACCAAGGCATCATTGGAAGGGAGAGAGACCCGTGGCCGATGTGGGCAGAGAATTGTGGGCATACTCAATCCATGGGAGCAACCCGGCTCCAAGAATGGGCATCTCTAGAGGTGCCCTAGATGCACTGGATGGCCGTCTCCAGGTCCTGATTGGTTGTCTCTGCTTGGCCGTTCGTCTGAGGGTGGTAACTCGAGGATAGGCTGGAGGTAGCCCCGATTAGCTTGCAGAAGGTGGACCAGAATTGGGCAGTGAATTGGGGTTTCCTTGGCCGTGAGCAGGCCAGCTAATGGGACTAAGTGAGAATGCTTGTATTACCTTCAGAGTCAGGGAGTCTGGTGACAAAGTCGACGGCGATGTGGGACCAGGGCCTGTGAGGGATCGGGAGAGGTCTGAGGGAACCAGCGGGGGGTTTGTTGCTGGTTTTATTCCTGGTACAAGAATCGCAAGCACTCACAAAGCGGCCTGTGTCTTCTTTTATGGTCGGCCACCAAAAGCGCTGCTGGACCAGTGCTGTGCTGGGGTGGCAGGCCAGTCTGGAGCTATGTCCCCACTGCAGCACATGGGGTCGTTCTGCCTCAGGGACGAAGAGCTTGCCCGGCGGGGCCCCAGGGGGACCTAATTCCTGATGCAGCGCATTCTTGACCCGTGACTCAACATCTAGTAAGGCCGCCCCCACTAGGCATTGGCGTGGTAAGATTGTGGCATCAGGTGTTGGATCCTGGGCTGGAGAAAACTGTCGAGAAAGGGCATCTGGTTTAGTGTTCTTAGACCCCGGGTGATAGGACAGAGAGAAATTGAAGCGTGAGAAGAACAGTGACCACCTTGCTTGCCAGGAGTTTAGACGTTTGGCCATCCGGAGATACTCCAGGTTCACGTCCAGACCAGAAAAGGGGTTTTGGTACCCTCAAGCCATCAAGCTGTAGTTGCGGATGAACAGCCTGTAAAAATTGGCGAACCCCAGGAACTGTTGGAGCTCCTTACGTGTTGTTGGGGCAGGCCAGTCCGTGACAGCTTTCAGTTTGATGGGGTCCATCTGAACTTTGGATGGGGCAACGATGAAGCCCAGGAAGGAGACCGTGCTGCTGTGGAACTCACACTTTTCAGCCTTGACGAAGAGCTGATTCTCAAGGAGCCTTTGGAGTACCTGGCGAACATGCCTCTTATGTTCGTCCAAGGAGCGCGAGAAGATGAGTATGTCATCTAGGTACACGAAGGCGAAGATGTTGATAAAATCTCTGAGGATGTGGTTGACTAGAGCTTGAAACACGGCCGGGGCGTTGGCCAGCCCGAAAGGCATGACCAAATACTTGTAGTGACCAGACGGAGTGTTGAAGGCGGTCTTCCACTCATCCCCTTCTCTGATTCTAGCCAGGTGGTAAGTGCAACGGAGATCCAGTTTCGTAAAACCTTGGGCCCCCTGCAAGAGGTTGAAGGCAGTGGACATGAGGGGAAGACGGTAGCGGTTCTTAGTGGTGATGTCATTCAACCCTCTGTAATCAATGCAGGGGCGTAGGGTATCATATTTTTTGGCCACGAAGAAAAAGCCTGCCCCAGCGGGTGACGATGACGGCCTTATAATGCCTGCAGCTAACGACTCTGAAATGTATTTATCCATTGCCTCCCTTTCGTGTTGGGAGAGTGAAAAGAGGCGCCCTCGGGGTGGAGCTGTGCCGGGCAGAAGGTTGATCCTGCAATCGTAGTGACGATGAGGGGGGAGAGAAATGGCCTGCGATTTGCTGAACATGGCCTTGAGATCTACATAATCGTGCGGGACCCCAGAGAGATCAGGGAACTCCTCATAGGCGGCTGTGACGAGGGTAGGGAAGAGAGCAGACTTCAAGCAAGAGGCCAGGCAGAGGGGGCTCCATCCCAGGATGGTGTTGTTTCGCCAGTCTATGTGTGGGTTGTGTCGGATAAGCCATGGGCGCCCGAGAACCAACTGAGGCTGAGCCTGGTTCATGACGAGGAAGGAAATTTCTTCCGTGTGATTGCCAGAGGTCCTCAGCGTAATCGGTGCAGTTCGATGGGTGATGGGCAGAAGCGGGGTTCCATCAAGGGCGTTGACAGACAATGGAGCATTCAAGGGATGAGTGGGAATGTGCAGTTCTTTGACTTTTGTGGCACTGATCATGTTCTGGTCAGATTCAGAGTCGACGAGGGCCTGGGCCACGTGGGACTGACTCCTGAGAAAGAACGTGACAGGAAGAATGGTACGACCTCTAGGCAGTTGCTCTTGGGCACCCCCCTGTAGGCGCAAATGTCCGGCCTAGTAAAGGCAGGCTCCGGCCTGAATCCGTCGCTGTCGCTGTGGTAAGATCCGGGTTCGTCCGACCTGCAATTGTTCGGCCGGGGGGCTGGCTGGCCTGATCGGAACGGGAGAGACACCGGCTGTGAGCTGGGATTGGGTCGGGAGGCGGTGCCGCTCACTAAGGCATGAGTCTACTCACCCTGCAAGATCCATCAGGCTGTTCAAGTCGTCGGGGAGCTGCTGGGAAGTTAGCTGGTCCTTGACTGACTCTGAGAGCCCATTCATGAAGGTGTCATACAGAGCATGGGCGTCCCACTGGGTGGCGGCCGCCAGGGTTCGGAACTCAATGGCGTAGTCATAGGCAGACAGGGTGCCTTGATGGAACTCCAGTAGTTTTCTGGCAGCCTCCCTCCCAACATGGGAGCGGTCAAATACCCTCCTCATCTCTTCAGTGAAGGAGTCGAAGGAGGCATAGCAGGGGTCGTTAGCGTCCCAGACCACTGTTCCCCATTCGGGGACTCTCCCTGTGAGAGGAGTGATAACGTATGCCACCTTGGAGCGTTCAGTGGGGAAGGTCAAAGGCTGGAGTTCAAGCAACAGAGAACATTGTGACAAAAATGACCGGCAAGTATCAGGATCTCCATCATAAGGCTGGGGGTTGGGCAGACGAGGTTCATGCCGAGCTGGAGGTGTAAGAGCTGAAGGGAGTGCGGAGCAGGCATCTTGAAATTGAGTCGACAGCTGGGATAAGGATTGGGATGTCTGCACGAGGTTCTGCTGCTGAGAATTGATGATGGCACCCTGTTGGCCGACTGTTTGGCGAAGTTTGACCTCCGACCGGCTGCTGGCAGGCTGGAGCTTGGTTCGGAGGCTCGGCCTGGGGCGGAAGGCGTCTGCTGGGTCTGCCATGGCCGCAGTGCACTGTCAGGGGCAGGCGGAGAGAGAAATGACCCAATAGCAGAAAACAGAGTTCCTTAAAATAACTTTTATTTTATGCACCAGGATTAAATTACACGGACTGAAAGAGCAGTGTGTGTGTGTGTGTGTGTGTGTGTATATATGTAAGGAGAAGAGCTGTTGCGTGTATGTGTGTGTGTGTGCGTGCATGCGTGTGTGTATTAGAAAAAGAGCTGCTGTGTATATGTGTGTGAACGGTCCAGGAATAGGTAGGGGAATGCCCTATGACGCAATGGGGAGAGGCGCCGGTGACGTAGAGGGGATCCTCCGCGAACCCGGAAGTAGCGCGCGCAAGAGTATCCTTGGAGATTGCTCCAGCTGTTCCTTTTCCCAGCGCTGTTTCACCGTGCGAACTGAGAGAGGATGCCTGAATCTTGCGATTTCCCCTCGCTGGGGCGTAGAAGGCTGGCGAGTGGGGTGAATGTTGTACCGCGAAGGCGGAAGTGCGCGTTTGTAGCTGAGGAGCGACAGAGAGAAGCTGGCGTGGATCCCAGGTGAGTGCCATTGGGCGGAGGTGCAGCCGCAAGCACAAACACTTCCGTGGCATTAACTCACAATCGTAATCCAAAAACACAGTCAGGGTCATACACGAAGATCAATCCAAAATCGGGCGAGGTAACCAGGGGCGAAGGCGAGCGAATGCACCAGAACGAGTAAGCAGGGGTCCGCAACGGGCAAGAATACAAGGAAATACACCGGCAAAGAAAATACGGGGCACACGAGCGAGACACTGCGGCGCAGAATGAAACCCTCGGCGTGCTTATATAGCAGAGGGATGATTACGTGATTAGATACAGGTGTGCTGTGATTGAAAGTGGAGTGCATAGGGGGAATCTCTGGAATGGACTTAGGCCTGTGAGTCTAGCTAGCTCGTGACAAGAACAGTGATTTTTTGGGGCTGTCACTGGGCAACACGCACGTTCAACTCCCTCCAAAGATTTTCTATGGGGTTGAGATCTGGAGACTGGCTAGGCCACTCCAGGACCTTGAAATGCTTCTTACGAAGCCACTCCTTCGTTGCCCAGGCGATGTGTTTGGGATCATTGTCATGCTGAAAGACCCAGCCATGTTTCATCTCCAATGCCCTTGCTGATGGAAGGAGGTTTTCACTCAAAATCTCACAATACATGGCCCCGTTCATTCTTCCGTAATGTGAATACCCATATTGTATCCAAGCACTGTCCAGTGTGCTGTGCTCATGTCCACTTGAAAAGGTGGTGTCTAGCACAGTATAGTGTATGAGCTGAACCAGATATGTGCTTCATCAAGCACTTAAAAGAACAGTAATATCTGTAAAACAACAGTATCTGTATCTGCTACTACTACTGTATCTGACATTTTATGATCAGTCCAGAGGTTTACAGCACTGGATTGTAGACAGCCTGATATTCAATGTGTTAAAACAGCATGTTATGGTGCTCTGAAAGGTCAAGGCCAAAGGATGTGGATTGTTCATCAGAATACCAGGAAGGTGAACCACTTGCGGGAAACCAAAGCTTTTCTTATTAATAATCACATAGTAAAGCAAAAAATTGCATAAGAGTCAGAGAAATCAAGTTTACTGTATATTGGCATAAAAGTATATCAACAGTGCCTAACGGTTGTTTTTCTACATACTGTAGATTAATAATGATAAAGATAAATAAAAAAAAATTATAAAAATTTTTTTATTACCATTTGTTTTATTTAGTTAGCATGGTATGTCCAGCCAATGAGCCTTCATGTGCTCTACAGTGGAGAGTGTGCTGAGTTGGTTTTAGTAGTAAAACTACAAAAATGAGGGGTGGGGTAAAGAAAAAAAAAGAAAAGGAAAAAAAAATATAGGATTATAACTTTATGTTAAGTGTACAGTATAATGCAATTAAGTATCCTCATGATGTCTACACAAATCTTTAGAATATGGTACTGTAGGTGCTTACATGCATTCATAGCTTTCTAAATATTTTAATTGCTGTTGTTTCTCTATGGATAATACAGTATAATGAATCTGAAACTATTCAAAATCAGCAATGTGTGAGACATACTTCATCTGGGAACGCAGACATACCTCTTCTGAGAATACTTCAAGCTGCATATTTGTTCATCTTTTTTCCATTTCTCAGTACCAATTCGTTAACATCCAAGTTTCATGAAACTCAATCGTAACATACAAGGATAAAAATTATATATATATATATATATATATATATATATATATATATATATATATATATATATATATATATATACTACCGTTTAAAAGTTTACAGTCACTTTCTAACTCCATGATCGTTCCTGATTTTTATTTCTTTCTACATTGTAAAGGAATGCTGAAGCCATCCAAAAATGCATTAATCTCCTTTGAACAGTTGATATTGAGATGTGCCTGCTACTTATGGTCTGTCAAGACTTCATAACGCCTCTAATCTGAGGTGCTGTTAATTGGTAATTTTTCAGGCTGATAACTCTAAATGAACTTCTCGTCTGCGGCAGAGGTAGGTTTTGGTCTTGCCCTCCTGGGATGAGAGCTCTATGAGAGCTTCATGAGAGCCAGTTTCACTATGGTGCTTGACGGATTTAAAAACCTTCATTTAATAACTGCATTTTGTGTTCAATTATGTTATCTTTGACTAATATTTAACGGTTTTTGATGAGCAGAAACATTTAAGTGTGACAAACATGCAAAAGAATAAGAAATCAGGAGGGGGGCAAATAGTTTTTCACAGCACTGTATATATATATATACACACACTGTATACATACAGTATATAATTAACTACATAGAAACATGTTCCCAATTATATCACATTCTCTATATTTAAAAAGTTTGAAAAGATCAAATTATTGAATTCCATATTAATCAGATAGATAAATAGGTGATTTTTGGTCTTGAAATTTGGATGAATATCAAGAAAAGTGCAGTTTTATTGTTTCAAATCCGAGTTTAGGAAGACTGCAAAAGGTGAGTTTCACTATGGTGCAGCTATTAAGACACAGACCAGCTCTGATTCAATTGTCATCTGTGGTATTCAGCTTTTGTCCACACTGAGTTTGTCAACACATAACTCAGTTAGCTGACTGAAGGGGCATTGCAAAATTGCCAGAGGAACTGACAATACTTCAGAGATCCACTAACAGTGAAATCATAGTTTCTGCTATGGGCCCACAGAGAATCAATGCCCCAGTCCTACAGTTCGTTAGACATGGCATGGATGTTGTCACCTAACAACAGAATCAACACCAAACCTGTCAGGACTAATAAATGTGACATCCCACCAACCACCTTCCAGCAGTTCCCCATGCCTTGCTGCTGAGAGGTCAATGTTTCAGTTGTCACCTGAGCAGATTAGTACACCTAAGGGTTGAGGTTTGGTGGTTGAGCATATTGTGAAGAGTATCTATTTAAATCCACCATACAAATGATCCCCTAAGTTCCGGCCATGCTTTTGGGAAAATACATGCACTAACTTGGAAGTTGACTATTACTATAGTTGTGTTAAATTCTCTCACACATTCAGCTGTTCCTGAGAGGGGAGTAATGTGGAGGGTCATAGAAAGCCTCTTGCCCCCGCTGTTACCAATAGTATTAAACATCTTGGGACCCTTTTCAAACCACAGAATTTCCAGAGTTTCTTTGTTTATTTGGCTCACATATTATGCATCACATAGAGTTTCTAAACATCTCCCAAAATGAAGGGTAAAAGCCCTCTGCATATCTTCATAATTACCTACTGGTGATTCTGATTGCCAATTGCTGAAACAGTTTTATAGGGGCTGCTGGGATAATTGCAGCTTAATTACCAGGCTTCAGCTAGAGTAAAGGGAATGTACAGTAGCCCACCTTCATCCTCTGAGTTGCTATTGTTGCTGCAAACTGAAGTAGAAAAGCAAATAGCGAAATCCAACTACACAAAACCGTCGCTTGGACTATCTAAGTTAAAAATTCTGTCTAATTCACAAAACATTTATGTAGATTTCGATACCTCCACAACTACTAATAAACACTAGAAATACTAGAGCATAAAACAAAACAAAGAAAGTAGGCCCCAATGGAACAACAGGGTCTTCCACCATCCCATGATAATCAGCGAAGCAGTAATAAGAAACACCACAGTTTTTTTCTTATTACCACATAAAAAAAGCAAAAATCCTGAGAAAAATTCAAGAAATTAGACTTAAACTAGACTCTAGCCCAGTTGCCAGGTGACCCTCATCCAAGTCCCTTATGCATTTATCTCGGAATGCCAACCTGAAATAGCTGAAGGATTAGTTAAAAAAAAGATGCACAGATAATATCACTGTCACTAGTGTGGACTGCAACTGGGTCTCAAGTTAGACCATAGGTCCTAAGTCACCACAATATCAGCATCATTTTTAAATAAAATTGTCTGATCAACCTATCCATTTACATTTGGCATATGCCATTTACATATGCCCTTATCCAGAGCGACTTACATTTGATCTTATTATACACCTGTTCAGACAGCCCTAAAATATCTGATCTGTGTCACATTAGAGTAAAAAATTTAAATTAAGTCACTTCAGGTTGGTAATGTGAACATAGCCAAAGACCCAACTTTGGTAAAAAATGTGGCAAAAGTCAGAAGCCAATTAGAATTACAGACAAAAATGCATGTAAAAAAGAAAATTCAGAAAAAATACCACCAATGAGAAATTTAAACAAAATGACAGTATGAACCAGAAGTATCTGAGTGTGGTTTGTATTTGCATGAATTACTTGTGCATCATTTATTTATGTCTGCACGATTAAATGCAGCCTTCTACAGACTGCACAGTATAAATGCATCCTCTCTATTAGGATTACGAGCCAAAATTAAAATATTAAAATAGAACCATTTTATGCACATAGTCATGTGAGAGCACTGAATTCCCCACAAAACCAAAAAACTGTTGCCAAGCTGTCCAAAACTGAAATATCAGTATATTCAAAAATGCTAGTAAAGAAAAAAATGCCACGTAAAAGGCAACATGTTTGAAGACATATCAGTTAGTTAGTTTGATTAATGGGTTACATCAGTGGTTCTCAAACTTTTTCTGTCATTCCCCACTTAAGGGGGTGAGCGAATTTTCAAGCCCCACTTGTCAAAAAATAATAACGAAATCGGCCAAGTTTACTGTTTATTGAAATATCAATTCCTAAACCAATACGATCAAACACCACCAAGTTAAAAAAAGATAAAATACACGTGCAATTGTTACAAGGCTTACGTTGTCACTTATCTTTGCATAATTGACCGCATGTTTATTAGCTTCTCAGCAATCATTTGTATTTTTTTTTGCACTGGCCAATTCTGTATGTAACTTTGAATGAAGCCATTTGTGCTTTGCTGTCCACTGATTCAGATGTTACCATGTGATTCTCCTGCTGTCTGTATTCTGCCAGCTTTCTTTAAAAGAAGTCGAGTGGCTTATTAACATGACTGGAGTGTGTTAGCGGTAGAAGCAATTTTCTAACTCAATAATGATATATATCACAATATAGCAATTTGCATCTGAAAATGCATAAATAAAAATGAAAACACAAAGAAATTGTTTTACATAATTTTATTATTTGATGTAATTGTATTTAAACTGTGAATTGCTGAGGTTAGCCGCATTTTTTTACTTTGGCCATATTCGTTTGGATGCTTGTATTTCAGATGATAGAAAAGGTTTGACATGTTTCCACCACTTGTTAAAACAGTGCACTTGCCTACCTTCCAAATCACATTCATCTCATTCGTATCACTTTTCTTATACTCAAACCAATTCCACAACACAGACGATGCACCTTTTTTCTTTACAATCTCCTCGTTGTTGGTTTCGTCACATGTAAGCAAACTCACTGCTGCTGCACTGTCTTCTTCCATTATCGAAGTGTATGTGAAGCCAAACACATCAAAAGTGGGACGAAACCGTGGCACCCGATTGAACCAACTATCTGCGCAAATACAGCGCAGCGCAACTACCTGGATAGCGCAGTGATGATCTGGTTTATTCGCGCAGCCCGGTGGATCGCGCAGCGCCGCTCGAATCACAAACCTGCGCGACCCCCTGTGTTTTATTTAAAAACAATTTATTTAAAATGTCAGGACTGTTTAATATTGTTTCCGCCTTGCCATGCCTGGATTGTACGTGCGCATCCCAGCGGGGTAAAATGTATTTTGATGGTTGGCGCGGTTTATTTCTGTCAGAGTCGCGCAGCGCTGCCCAGTGGGTCGCGCAGGTTTGTGATTCGAGCAGCGCTGCTCAAGTTGGTCCGACGTTAAACCATTATTGTTCCACTATGGTTCCACTTTTTCTCCCGGCCCCCAACTGATGTTATTTTAAATTTACTTGTATTAATGATCCATTTATTTGTGTGTGATTATTTAGTTTTGAGCGTACGCTCTTCATTATCAATAAAGAAAAGCATGAATTAGGTACTTTCCTGTTATTTTCCACTAATTTCCTCCCGTTCATTGCGCCCCACCTGTCATGTCTGTATTCTCCACTAGTGAGGCGCGCCCCACACTTTGAGAACTACTTGGTTAGAAGCTGAGCTCCTTGTTAGTTTTCTGTGTCGACGTCATTGATTTCGCTTCGGCTGGGTGTGTTCTATTCACAGTTAACGACCTTACGCCCTATTACTTTCTAAAAATTTTCCCAACCACTTTGAGCGATTTGGAAAACTTAATGTTTTGGTGCTCAGATATTAGGTTATTAATTTTTCGGTTATTTTTATTACAAATTCACTTTAAACGATATACCAGCGGTACCATCGCAATTATTCTCCCTTCGAAGTGCCCTACAGAAGCATTATTTTTGCCGGTTGGAACACAGCCTTGGTTTCGTTTGTGCGAAGAAAAGTTTAGTTTTTTAAGTGATCTTTAAACATACCCAAAGAGAAATGTCTCATAACAATATTTGTAGTAGTATGTTAGAGGTTCCCGCGACCCTGAACACAGGATTAAGCGGTATAGAAAATGAATGAATGAATGAATGAATGAATGAATGTTAGAGGTTTTCACTTATAATGAATGTTATCTGTACTGTTCACGTAGTCAACATATACAGTGCACAAAGTGTTAAGCACTAAGCAATTGTAAAATTTATACACTACCATAGTGTAAGCCTATTTGAAATATTACTCAATATATATTCAATGAATGTACCCAAATAAATCAACAAACTGCGGTTTGGGCACTGGCTCGGAATCGAACCCGAGCCATCCACATGGCAGGCGAAACAGCTACCACTGAGCCACCCCGGTGCCCTTCTGAGAAGTAGAATATGGACTATTCATAGGTTTATTTAATAATAATAATAATAATAATAATTATTATTATTATTATTATTATTATTATTATTATTATTATCCTACTTGTTTGTAAGATTATTTAAAGTACATGTGCAGGGGGAAACCATTCAGGCAAATAAACAAAATATTTATTAACACAAGTTCATTCGAGATTCATTTAAATAAAAAAATACAGGATCCAAACTGTACAAAAAAATAACTAACCAAACATATTCTGAATTAACAGTTGTCTGACCTGCTCCTGCAGGATGCATTCTGCCTTCATGTGTGTTCGAAGGATCATCATCATCATCATACTCATCAGAAGTGTAATCTTCCTCATCCACAGCAGCACCAGAAAGACCCCCCTCTTCCTCATCACAAAGCCGGACATTTTCCTTGACTGCAATGTTGTGGAGAATTGCAGTAACTACAATTACATAGCAGCTTTTGGAGGTGTTCAGTTTCAGGCCACCACTGTGTAACGCTTGGATTTAGAAAACCTCTTAGTTACACGAAAACGGATTCGGGAATCTAAATAGGGGCTAGTAAACCACACTTCCGTTATTGCGCAACCGCGGCAGGACAATATACGACGCGACACAAAACAATTGTAATAAATTAAACCAAGTGTATTATACAAAGACAAACAGATAAATAAACAAACAAGGTGCACCAAAACCAATATATACAAATACTGTATAATACAAATATAACGAGTGTGTGCGGGATGTATGCGGGTGTGAGAGTGTGTGTATGATAGTCCAGTGTCTGATTTATGGCAAAAGGTATGAAAATGGTGAGTTGGAGAGATGGTTTGATCTCACCAGATGGCGATGGTACTGTAGGGCTGGGAGATCGAGAAACGGAAGGAGCTGGGTACTGGATGAAATTAACAACGGGTAATCCACAAACAGGCTCTGAGCTTCCAAAACCATGCAGCGCGCTGTCAACATCTCTCCGTGCCGGCTTCTACGCTGGTTCCGGCTTTATGCCGGCTCATGTGACCCACGTCACTTCCGGGTACCCTTGCGTCGCGATCGCGCATGCACGTGGGAACTTGCCTGGTGACCAAAACTCTGTCACAAGGGGAAACAGAAACCGCTAGGGCACACCTTCGGCCACAGGTGAGCAGCATTAGCTCTACAACCATTTCCCTGTTGTTGAAAGTGTCCCTTTTGTGTGGCTGCGCTACAACTGGACTTGCTTGTTTGGTCACACTTGCAAAGTCCCTCCACTTGTTTCTGACTTCGTCTGGGCTTCTCTCAAACCCATTTCCAGAAGCATTAATTTTTTGTGCGATTTCATTCCAATCTTTTTTTGTCAGAATTTGTAATTGTGTTTTTTAATTTGAAGAAAAGCAAAAGTGTTTCCCACCTCCTCCAAAAGAACTGCAAGCTCTTTTTTTTAGTAAATTGTGGTTTTCGTGTTATTTTTTCACGTCAACTCTCATTAAACCATGGCTGTATGTAAAGGGACTTATATAGGAAATAATATTGACCAAAATAGGTAACAGGTGTTTACAACAATTCAATTCAATTCAATTCAGTTTTATTTGTATAGTGCTTTTAACAATTGACATTGTCTCAAAACAGCTTTACACAATCAAAATAATTATTTAAGTTTGTATGGAATATGAATGTGTATGAATCAAAATGTTCAGATAGTCCCTAGTGAGCAAGCCCGAGGGCGACTGTGGCAAGGAAAAACTCCCTGAGATGGTAATAGGAAGAAACCTTGAGAGGAACCAGACTCAACAGGGAACCCATCCTCATCTGGGTGAACAGATAGGAGGAAATTATCTGCATTTATACAGTGTTAAGTGTTAGGTTCAGCTATAATAGTTGATGTTAATTGATGTTATAATAGTTGATGTAAAATGGAGTCCAGTAGTTATTGGAGACTCAGATAGACTTGTAGAAAGTTCCAGTCCTGAACTATCGAATTGTCAAGTCCTCAGAGAAACAGCTGACAACACCAGTCGAGGCCAGAACCATCTTCTAAGTAGATAGAATCATCCCCAGACACCAGACGCATCCCAACGAGACACACGGGGCATCCATGCGACGAGACCTCCAACCAGAAACGGGGCACCAGGATGGATCAGACAGGTCCGGAGGGCAGAGGGAGTCTGGATCACTGGCAGCTCAGGAACGACATGTGTAGCTCGACAGAGAGAGAAAGAGTGAAAGGGGGAGACAGGGGGAGAGAGAAAAGAGAAAGAGGGGGAGAAAGGGAAGAGGAGGAGAGATAGCTATTAGGTATGGTCACAGTCACAATGTATAATGTGAATGTATATTTACTGTAGAGTGCAAGCAGGGACTCCGGCAGGACTAACTATGACAGCATAGCTAAAAGGGAGAGCCAGAAGGAAACACAAACATGAGGGCTCCCTGAGATGTAAAGCAAACAATCACCTCACCGTCAACAAACCTGAGTGATCAAATGAGACTGAGGAAGACAGCATCTAAACATACCAGTTCACCATAATACTCTATGTCCATGAGTCCCCCAGATCAGCTCCTTTACCTTATGGCAAATCTATTTATAAAAATGCTTGGCTAAATAAGTAGGTTTTTAGCCTAGACTTAAACACTGAGACTGTGTCTGAGTCCCGAACACTATTTGGAAGACTATTCCATAATTTTGGGGCTTTGTGAGAAAATAGGATCTGAGCCAGGAGTCAGATCCAAATAGGATCTGAGCCAGGAGAGGGCTGTACCCTTAATTCCTACTACATTTTCTAATCTGTGAAGAAGAATAGCATGATCAATAGTGTCAAAAGCTGCACTGAGGTCGAGTAATACAAGCATAGTTACACAACCCTGATCAGAGGCCAATAGGAGGTCATTTACTACTTTAACGAGTGCTGTTTCTGTGCTGTGATGAGGCCTAAGTCCTGACTGATACAGTTCATGTATGCCATTTCTATGTAGATATGAGCATAGCTGCTCCGCTACTATCTTTTCCAGAATCTTAGAGATAAAGGGGAGGTTTGATATTGGCCTGTAATTGGACAGCTGACAGGGGTCGAGGTCAGGTTTCTTAATTATTGGTTTGATAACTGCTAATTTAAAAGATTTTGGAACATAACTAATGCTGAGTGAGGAATTAATTATTCTCAACAGCGGTTCTGTTATTACTGGTACTATCTGTTTAAGAAAATGTGTCGGTATAGGATCTAATATACAAGTTGATGAATTTGCAGAAGAGATGAGTGAAATTAGTTCATTCTCTTCAAGAGGAGTAAAGTATTCTAGGTTTGAATCTGACATGGCTAGGTTAACATCTGTATCAATTACATTGTTTGGTTTCAAAGCCTCAATTTTATGCCTGATATTTACAATTTTATTATTAAAAAAGTTCATGAAGTCCTCACTATTGCATGATGTTGTTGTGGAGATTTCTGTAGTGGTCTTATTTCTGGTTAATTTGGCTACGGTATTAAATAAAAATCTAGGATTATTTTTATTTTCTTCTATAAGAGTGGAGAGATACGTTGATCTAGCTACACTAAGAGCTTTCCTATAGTTCAGGATGCTCTCTTTCCATGCTATTTGAAATACCAACAATTTAGTTTGACGCCATTTACGCTCTAATTTCCGAGCAGTCTGTTTTAAAGTGCGCGTGTGATCGTTATACCAGGGAGCGAGTTTCTTATCTCTAATAATTTTTCTTTTAGCTGGAGCTACATTATCTAAGGTACAACGAAATGACGACTCTAAATATTCAGTCGCCTGATCAAGTTCTGTGGGGTCAGACGGTGACCTAATCGAAGTTGGTAACTCTGGGAGATTACTGATAAAACTCTGTGTGGTAGTTGATGTGAATGTACGTTTAATAGGGTAGCGCGGTGATGTGCGTACATTATCACTGTGACACACTTGAATGGAGACAAGATAGTGATCTGAGATAATTTCAGACAGTGGAATTGTGAATACATTCATTCATTTTCTATACCGCTTAATCCTGTGTTCAGGGTCGCGCCTATCCCAGGAGACTTCGGGCACTAGGCGGGATACACCCTGGACAGGGTGCCAATCTATCGCAGGGCACACACACATACACACTCTCACACACCCAATCACACACTACGGGCAATTTGGGAACACCAATTAGCCTAATCTGCACATCTTTGGACTGTGGGAGGAAACCGGAGTGCCCGGAGGAAACCCACCAAGCACGGGGAGAACATGCAAACTCCATGCACACAGAGATGGGAATCGAGCCTGGCCGGGGAATCGAACCCAGACCCTGGAGGTGCAAGGCGACAGTGCTAACCACTACACCACCGCGCCGCCAGAATTGTGAATACATTTCTTATAATTAATCTGAAAAATATTATTAAGTCTAAAGTGTGACCTGCTTCATGAGTGGGTCCTACTACACACTGATTTACGCCTACGGAGTCCAGTATGGACATTAATGCTGTTCTCAGAGGGTCTTCTGGATTCTCAAAATGAATGTTAAAATCTCCAGCAATTAACACAGCAAATTCACTAAGAAATTCAGAATACGGCCCTGGAGGTCTGTAAATTATAATTAGTGGAATCGACTGAGCTGATTTAATATACTTAAATACACTTATGTTACTATAAAGAATTTAAAATTAGTTAAATTTGTGTCCATGTTTTTGTACGATAGACAGATTATCATTATGAATAACTGCGACGCCTCCTCCTCTACCAGTTAACCGAGGCTGGTGTATGTAGCTGTATCCAGGAGGACTAGCTTCATTTAGAGCTACATACTCGTCCTGTTTAACCCATGTTTCAGTTAAACAGAGTATATCAAACGCCTGATCTGTGATAATTTCATTAACAATAACCGCTTTTGATGCGAGAGAGCTAATATTTAACAATCCTAGCTTCAGATCAGAGGTGCCGGCTGCACATTCAGTATGATCGGAGTTTGTGGTCTTTATGTTAATTAGATTATTAAAACAGATTTTCTGAGTCTTTCTACATTTTTGCTTAGATCGGGGAACAGACACAGTCTCAATATGGTGAACCCTGAGTGACGACTCTCATGCAGCTAGCAGACGGTTGGTTTAGCCTGTCTGTCTGCTCCCTGGCCTGGGCTCTGGATTGTCACCGATTAACTAGACCTCTACTGAGACTATGAGCTATACTACAGGAAATGAGAGCAGCACCTTCCCGAGTGGGATGGACACCGTCCCGCCCTAACAGGCCAGCTTTGCCCTCAAAGGTCTTCCAATTATCTATGAAGCCCACATTATTTTTGGAGCACCACCTGGACATCCAGCGGTTCAGCGACCATAACCTGCTGTAAGCTATGTCGCCACGTCTCATTGGGATGGGACCAGAGCATACTACTTCATCGGACATCGCCTTCGCTAATTTAAACACCTCTGTAAAGTTACTCTTACTAACCTCTGACTGACGAAGGCGTATATCATTAGCTCCAGCATGTACCACTATCTTAGAGAACCTGTGCTGTCCTAGAGCCCTAAGATTACCTGCTATGTCCGGTGCTCTGGCTCCTGGGATACACCTAACCACTGCCGCTGGCGCCCCTAAAGGTCTAGCTAATTTCACGTGTCTCAGTATAGAGTCTCCTATAACCAGAGCTCTTTCAGGTTTCTCAGCGGGTGCATCACTGAGGAGAGCAAACCTGTTGGACACGTGAGGCGCAGAGGAGGTGTGCTTCGGTGGGCTAGCCTTAGCGTTAGCTTTGGCTGAACGAGTATGCGCCGAGTCGTCACCCACTCGCCCCGCTGTGAGGGCTCTAATGCCGGAGTCGGGGGCTGGTCATCTCCGCCTGTGGCACCTAGACTGTCCGCTACGGGAATAACGCTGCTCTCACATTCTCTAACCCTCTCTAAAGTCTGGATGCGCTCCTCTAATGCTGATATCTTCTCCGTCAGAGTGCTCACTAACACACACCTATCACAAATAAAGTTATCACTAATGACGGAGGAAGAATGTCTAAACATCCTGCACTCCACACACTGAACAAGCTGAATGGTAGACATTATAACGTACCTCTGTGTCTGAGTTTTAGTTGTTTGGAGATAAATTCCGTTTGTTGTTCTTAGACGATGAAACTCGCGCGACAACACAATCCCAGCATTTTCAAAACCAATCATTTCCTTTTATTTTAATTGTGCTGATGTATCAATACCAAATAAAAAATTAGTTCAAATGAAATATTGAAAAATTAAAAATGTTGCGTTTTTTTATTTTTTTATTGAAATATCTCTTGCTGCATCTTTTCATGGTTTGTGCTTAATTTCGATCCTCTCATGTTTGTTATCCTTTTTTTGTAGACTTTCAAATCTATAATTCTTTGTCCTTTATATTTTATCTGTTCAAATTAATGTTTTTTTTGTGTATGTGTGTGTGTTATTATTGCCGTAATTGTTATTCTTAATTGTATTTAATATGTTCTGTAGTTTTTGTGACATTATTACACCACTTCTACGTTACGTCACTGCGAATGCGCATTGAATGCGAGCCGAAGAGAGAGAGAAAAAAAATAAACACACTTTACAGTACGGGGCGATATGTGCCTATG